>JAKTTJ010000134.1:0-10192 GCA_030581495.1 Waltiozyma xylosica | reverse complement strand
GGCAAAGCACACTTGCCCTTTGGAAACAAACCTATTCTGTTCTCAGGTGACTTTCGCCAGTGCCTTCCTGTCATCACTTTCTCATCAAATGAAGACACAATCATTTCAAACTCAATCTTCTATGTCAAAGGCAGTGCTTCAATAAGAACACTCAAACTAAATGAGAATTTGCGGATTATGAGAAACCCTAACATGTCTGATGCTGAGCGAGTTTCTGCAATGGCTATTGCAGAGTCTCTTCTGGATGTTGGAGTAGGTGCAACAACTTTGAAGTACCTACATAATGTTGTCACTAACGAGGATCTTTTGATCAAATCTGTTTATCCTGTTGCATCGCTGAACCAAATTGCTCATGTCATCAACCAATCTTTCTACGACAGTGGCATTTACAACGATGATGAACAAGAGAATAACATGACTTATGACATCGATACTTTCTCTTCGGCTTTGTCCTTCTTTGAGAAATCTTGTATTGTGGCTCCAACAAATGCCGTGGTTGATCGTTTGAACAATAAGGCCATGGGAATGTTGACCTCAAGAGAATTCTGTGCTGTCGCTCATGATGTGTTACATGAAGATCATGACAGTGATGAAGTCAGACACATAATCAGACAGTTTTCAGACAACAAGGTCGTCAAGTCTGAAATCAAGATGAAGATTGGATGTCCTTTGATTCTCACCACAAATCTTCTACCTGCAGCTGGCTTGGTCAACGGTTTGCGTGTTGTATTAGTGAGATTTTCCGATAAAGTTATTGACTGTTTGATAGTTACAAGTGATCATAAGGGTAAGATAATTGCCATTCCCAAAATCAAGTTCAAGAACAGTCACGCAAACACGAGGTGTCCCTATGAATTCATCAGGACTCAGTTTCCTGTGAGAGTCTGCTTCAGTATGACTATCAACAAGTCTCAAGGTCAAACTTTCCATGGAAATGTCAGAATCATGTTGGGTCCTCCTGTTTTTGCTCATGGTCAACTCTATGTCGCACTATCCAGACTTTCTACCTTCAGCAATGCAATCGTCATGGTGAAGTCACTACCCACCGATTTTGAACAAACAGGCGAGCTCACAACAAATAATGTCGAATTTCCTAAAGTTGAAGGACATATCAAAGAAGAGATCAATCTATTCAACTTAGGATGATCAATCAGCACAAACTGGAACCACGCTTACTCAATATATATATATAGTCATATAGTACCATAATACTCTCACCTACTCTAGGGATTCTATAGAAATTTTCAACTACTCAGAAAATTTCTGGCATGTTCCACATACCGAAGCGAAGCGGAGACTTGTAATAATAATAATAATAATAATAATCAAAAATAAAATAAAAATTAAAGTGCTGTTTGAGAAATATAACCATAAATCCCATACTTTTAGTAAATTATTTAAGTATATTTGTTTAGAAAATACTATCCAGTCAGAATACTTCAATAGGTGCTTGCAAGCACTCTGCCATATTTCCACCGGCAACACCAGCTGCGTTTCCCAATTTTATCATACCTCTCATACTAACAGGGTCCTGAACTAACCGGAAATTCGAAACCTACTGCGACATGGCGTCTTGATACTTAGTTTGGCATAATTACACAATATCTTGCACTTCAATAATGCAGCTTTGTGCACCATGCTAGAAACGCGAAATAATATTAGCAATGTTTAAGACTTGATTGCTTGTTGATCTAATCTATTTAAATCATTGCTTTCAAGCCATGAAATTTTGGATTTTCTTAAATTTTTTAACTATGACAGCTTCTACCCGAATAAATACATTATAAACGGAAGATACACATATTTAACAATGGCATCAAGCTCTGTAGTGCAGGGATCTCCGATTCCTAAAACAAAATCGCATATACTTCATTACATCTGCTCAAAGTCTGGGGAACCCTATACATTGGATACAAATACATTAATCAGAGGAACTTACGTGATAGTTGGTGTTCCTGCTGCTTTTTCTCCACCATGCTCTGAGCTGCATCTTCCATCCTATATCAGAAGTTTGGGGAAGTTTTCAGAAAATGATGCTCATGTTTTGGTTATTAATACAGACAACATTTTTGCCAATAGGGCTTGGGCAGAGAGTTTCAAGGTTGCTGATAAGCAAGATAAGATTCGCTTTGTAAGCGATTTGAACGCAGGTTACTTAAAGAGCCTCCGGTTAACCACTGAACAAGCTCCGTTCTTGGGTGAAATATCAGGCAGGTTTGTTATCGTTCTGAAAGACGGAATAGTTGATTACTTTGGTAAAGAGGATGTAATCAGTAAGGTGGACAGAAGTGCTGCTGAGGATGTGTTGGAACATTCTTTTAAAGACTGAAATCATGCAAACATGAACTCATTGTTTGTTATTTCCAAATAAGCTATCTATGTATTTAATTATTGAGATGGTATATTATAATAGTCGACATTCATGGAATTAATCTAATTTTGTTTGTTGATACAGATTACGTACGTGTAGCAAGCAATCTTATTAGCTTGAGTTCTTTTTTTGTCATATACTCCATGGACCAATGCCAATAACGTCACCTACAGTACTGGCCTTCCCTTGGGGAAGCAACACAAAGCTGCATAGTTTAGACTCAAGCCAAAGGATGATTGGTCTTGTTGTTCTTTTACATCCATATGCATCCACTATCCGAGGAACAACAAGGTATATTGTCGTTGATCCCCTCTTATGCTTTTGCCTCATTTCATTGATGTCCGCTTCTATTTCCTCTGTGGCATCATCGAACTCCAAGCCATACATTTCATACCATACCTCTTCTGAGCAGGACTCAGAATATAAACCCAAAGCTTCGTCAGCTAGTTTCAGTTCATTCATGTACTTAGTTTCAAACTTGTTTGCCTTTTCACTCAATTTCTTTGCTTGGTGTGAGTTATTAGGCTTCCATGCTTCGGTTGAAGCCTGTGCAAATTTCCTTCTTTGGCCTTCATGTTTGAAGGATGCCACCTTGTGTGTCATATAAGTTTTAAAATGAACTGAATGGTCTGCGTTTTCCCAAGGCGTGTATTTTGGTTTGCGAAGTGGCTTCGTTGTAAGAATCTTTGGTCTTTCTGTACTAGCTGGTGAAGAGAGTGAAATAAATGGCGTGGCTCTGCTAGGATTGAATGAGGGAATAAAAGTTGCAGCATTGCCTGCGTTGAACTTGCTAAGTAATTTACCACCATTGGATGCTTGTGAGCAGGAAGAAGCTGCTGGGCTTGTTCCGAATGACTTGATCTCGACTAACGCATGCTTGAACTGACATGCTTCATTGTTGAAACAGTTACCCTTTAACCAGTAAGAACAGGTGATACTCTTTAGATCATGGTTATATGGGCAGTCTGATCTAAGACAGGATCCTGATTTGATCAAGAAAGAACATGGAACTTTGAACTGTAACGATGTCATGTTGATTCGTGCTGGCCTTGGTGGAGTGAATGAACACTTCTCCTCTGATTCCTCAGCTGGTGGTGTTCTCTCTTGAGCTTCCACACTATCGGTTTTCAATTTGTTGACAATCATGGTAGCAGCTTCGACCAGGTTGTAGCCTGTAGTCTTCAAAGCTTGTTCAACTGTAATCCTCTGAACTGACTTATCAAACATGCTATAGATCTGGTCAATGGGGGAAATATTAGTTGATTCAGTTATGCCTGTTTTTTTCTCTCCATAGAGTTCAGCTTTTCTTTTAATGATTTCTTCATACTCTTGATTAACTCTGAATTTTTCTTGTTTTGTTTTAGTTTGGAGCTCTAGCTTTCTTTGAGCTTCGTTCGAGGCTTCAAGTGCTAGAAGTTCCCTTTGTAGCTCTAACCGTCTTTCCAAACTTGGAATATCAACTTTGGTTTTGATATCTTCGAAACCAACAATCTCTAATTTTGGCTCGGATACCTTTGTTGGATCTTTGTGTTTCCACATGATGTCCAAAATTACTTTTTCGATTTTACCTGATGATATTTTAGAGCCGAATCTTTTGACAACTAGTTCTTCTAGCATATCAACTTGATCCTCTTCGAAAAGAGATTTGTCGTCGAGGATTGCATTGCATTGTTCCTGAAGCGTCATGCCCATTGGATTTTGTTTTTTGAGCCCTTCGAAACCCAATCAAGTGTGTGATTTTGAAATTTGGGAAATCAACTAATTCCATTTAAGTATTTGATCCAAAATGCAGGTCGCATATATGTCGAACAGATACTATAAGCTGTGAACATCGAAGCAACGCGCCAAACACTCTCACATTATGTAATACATTCTCATTTTCAACTATTTATTGATTGTGTGCTTTTCTGGAAGCCGACTGCACGCCAACGAGACCGTAAACAAAAGTCACGGCGCGTGGACGAGTTCGCGCGTTCCGTTACTTAGGTGATGGGTGGGCCGTTGCGGATGGCCGCCGTTGCCCGTGAAAAAACTACCGAAAAAACATTGACTGTGGTTGTAAACAAAGGGGGCAACAACGATACAACCTTAGAAATCAGCGGCTAATCCTTTCAGACTCATCCCTCCGAACATTCTATAACAAGATAGGCTGCTTTTATTTTGGTACATCTTTTCAGATCAAAAGGTTGTCACAATAAAAATCGCTGTCTGGATTGTTTCCGTCTTCCATACTTGCAACCCGCATCTTCGAAAAGACACCACTGAATTTCGTGCAGAAGGAAAAAACAACATTAAGAAAGCAATGTCAGAACCGGGAGCCGACTTCATCAACCAACCAAAATCCTCTTCTCCTTTACAGGTTTCAGTGCCAGTAGTGCCGCAGAATGAAGCAACTCCACAGAATATCCAACAGGCTGCTATTTCAATTGATACATTACGTTTGTCCAGCATAGAGCAGGCGCGCTCGGACGCCTCGCTTATAATCACATCAAGAAAGAGAAAAATTGCAGAACTTTACACCGTCTCTACACTTCGAAAACTACGATTATTGTCCACAGAAGAAACAGTGAGGAATGTAAAGGGCCATCTTGAGGGATTTCTTGAAAGATGTGATTTAGAAAGAGGTGTTAAGTTTGATATGGAGATGTTGAAAAGAGATGTTGATAAGGAAGTGAAGGTGAAAGTAGATTCCAATCCAATTACCATTGGATCTACAAATGTTTCTACTCGTAGCGATACCGCAATCAAGGGTGTGTTGCCTGGAAGCAATAATGTTATAACACAAACGAAGCAATCGATATCGACTGCCCCTCCGTTACAGACCAACACACAAACTCACCCTACACCAAATATACAACCAGCTGCACTAGTGTGGACTGATCTTGATTTGGTAACGAAACTAAAATCACTTTCACAATCGCCAACCCAATTTGAGGCACTAGTCAAATCAAATCCTCAGAAAGCAGAACGAAATCAATCGGAAAAGAGTAAACAGCATGCACCGCCAAAACCTGTATCACCCGTACTGCAAGTGCCTTTGCAATTGGATAAAGAGCAACAGAATCAACAACGACAACAACAACAACAACAACAGCAGCAACAACAACAACAACAACAGCAACAACAACAACAACAACAGCAACAGCAACAACAACAACAACAACAACAACAGCAACAACAACAACAACAACAGCAACAACAACAACGAAAGTCACCATTGCCATCATCCTCAAATCAAAACACATCCTTACCGCAATCCTCACAACCACATACGACAGGTGATGTTCCAAGGCAAAGCTCAACTGAAGTGCTAAAACAAGCCAATCCTGTTGAGGAACTGGTATCTCCAAAATCTACGGCAGCACTTAGGACCCAGACTTACAATCAAACAGAGCCGCAATTGCACCCTCTATCACAATCACAAACCGGTGCATCGGTCACCATTCCACGCTCATTCTCCAATGGTAGTCATCAACGCCAGTCTATTCAGAAGCGACAATCAAGAAAAACCATTCTTGATAAGATAAAGAAGAACAAGAGGCGGCTAACTGATAGAAAATCATTTTTTAATTCTGCGAATCCAGAATCTATTGAGACCCAGGTTTTGGCACTTAAGGAGAATATTCCAGCCAAAGTCATTGAATCTACTCCCCTTGCAGAATTATATTATCTGGCGCAGACCCTTCCTATAATAAAGCTTCTACCAAGTGCCCACAAGGTTGTAACTACATCTGTCTTTGAGAATGCTTACACTGAGGGTAAAGTCAATGTGATATTTTCTCGTATAGAGGATCTGAAGTGGCAAGGGAAATGGAGTTTGAAGCAACCAGAAAAGTTCGCTGACCCATTTAAAAAGGGTTACTATAGAACTCATTGGGATTACACCTTGTCGGAGATGAATTGGATGAGTACTGATTTCAGGGAACTAAGAAAGTTTAAGATGGCCACATGTGCATTCATTGCTCAATCTGTTATGGATTATTGGAAATATGGTAAGGTTTGTTGTGTGAAGCCAGCTCCAATGAATTTCTTGCGTGTTGATGAGGATGTCGTTATGAATGATTTGAACCAGGACGGTGAACCCAAGTTGAATGCAGAACAATTTGAAGCTGAAAACGACGTGGAATCCAATACTCAGGATTCTATAACGGACTATATTGACATTTCTAAGTTGCTCGAAAGGCCTGATCCATCAAAGGACATTTCGTCATTTGATTTGCCTAATATTTCTTTGGAAGATTACCAAGCGTTCAAGTATAAAGAAGTTCCAGATTTCAATCCTTGGTTGGACCCTGATGATTTGAAGCATAATGACCGAATGTTGTTGGATAACATTCCAGCATTTACATCTTTTGAAAACTTTAACGATAAATTTGAAAAACTACCTTTGGTACCCGTGTCTAAGTTCCTTGCCCCAATAGAAGATGATACGTGGTACTCCATATATGAGAAGCAGCATATTGATAATACACCACTCGCTCCAACTCAGCAGAAAGGTCTCTTTGGCTTCTCCTCGCAGAAGAGAATCAGTACTTCGATCAAACCACCAGAACCACCAAGCTTGAAGTATTTGGATATTAGATCACCTGCCATTTGGCTTCCGGAAGAAGACCAAAAATTAATTGAATGTGTCAATCATTTCTCCTTCAACTGGGGTGTTGTTTCTGCTCACCTTCAGCGTACCAGGCTTCAGAGATCGTATACATCCAATATTGAGAGAAGATCGCCATGGCAGTGTTTTGAGAGATATATCCAATTGAATGATTCTTTCGATTTTAATGAAATCAGAGGCCAATTTCACCACAGTGCCATGCATTGGTTGAAGACTGCTCATCATCTACAAGCCAGCACTAAGAGGCGTCTTTCTCCTTTGGGTGTTGGTCTTGACTCCATCCAGAGGGGTCATAAGAGATTGAGATGGGCCAGTTTATTTGATGGTATCCGAAAGGAAATGAAGAAAAGAGAAAATATTGCTAGACCAAACCCGGTTCAAAATAGAAAGATTGTCGATGACAAGACTCTTGCAGCTCGTACACCAGCCGATTTGTCTGAATGGAAATATCAAAAGGAAAAGGCTATGCATGAACGTTATCTTGAGGAAATTGGTAAGAAGGTAGCCGGTGTTGTTCAACGGACACCTTCCGATATGCCTACTTCACAAGGTATTCCTCAACCGGTCAACAGGTCAAACACAGGTCCATCTCTTACTCCACAGATCATAAAAAGTGTTCCACACACAGGTCAAATACAACCAGGTGTTCAAATGCAAGTGGCTCCACAGAGTGCAGATCAGATCCAAGCCTCTTTGAATGCCTCTCCTTTTGTTCAACACTCACTGATGAGTCGCGCTGCCCCTCAAGTGCCAATGAGTAACAAGATTGGAGCACCAAAATTCTCTCAGGGGTCTTCTCCTGTGATGCCACAACAACAAAGAGTAGCTGGTGCTTCCTCATTAGGCTCTCGCAAGTTGACTCCAGAGCAGTTTCAACCGATGCTTGAAATGCAGAATCAGAATAGAATACAACAGCAACAACAAGCTGTACTGATATCTGTTGGAATGGATGGTGTCCAACAGATGGGCTCGAGTGCTGCTCGTCAGAACTCAAATCCCATTCAAATGACTCCTTCATCTTCCCCTAGCATGCGCAATGTAACAACTGTTCCACCCTCATGTAGCCCTTCTGTTGACCAAATGCCAAAGATGCAGTATGATAGAAAGCACATGTCTATGCTTGTCAATAATATTAAAAAGCAGAATCCAGCTCTGTCTGATGAACAAGTCACAAAGCTTGCAACTCAGGTGCTGGCTAGTCATCACAAGAAGAATGTCAGTGCTCTACAACAGAGTCTCAATGCTCAGAGAGCAACACAATCACAATCTCCACAACCCCATCAAGGCGCTAGTGCATTGGGTCCTCAACAAGCTTTTAATGAAAATGCTATTCGTTCAGTATCCCCGAATATGAACCTTGCACAGGTGAAAATTCGCCCAAATTCAGCCGCCATTTCACCAAACCAAGTTAATCGTAGTTTAACTCCGCAAATGAAGCAAGCTAAACAAACACAACGTCCAGTTAAACTTGCAGTTCCAACCTCACAACAGATTCAGGACTTGCAAACAGCTAGAGCTCAGGCACAGGCACAGGCACAGGCACAGGCACAGGCACAGGCACAGGCACAGGCACAAGCCACTCAGGCCCAGATTCAAGCTCGGGTGAATACTACTTTGACTCCTCAGCAAATTCAGGCTCAACAAATTATGCTGCAAGAGCAGAGAAAACAAGATACCAAAGGATCTCAAGGAGGACAGGTCAACTTCAACAACGGTCAAGGACAATGAGAGATTTGAAAATGGGGGCCGATGAATTCTGTTGAAATTTATCTTGTTCTACATTATAACTCAACTTTAATGATATTCTTAATGCAAACATCGATATTTTCGTAGTGAAATATTTTGGAAATATATATGCACTTCGTAGACAACCATAATAGAGCTGGTCTATTTCTATGATTCTGTTGTAAACATTCCATTGTAACGTGATCGATATCGACCCAACTCATCGTCTTCTCTTCTATGATTTCTCATAACTTTGTACTTCATTGAATTCTGGTCATACTTGAGACCTTTCTTATGCACTTCTCAAAGTTTTCTTGAAATGCAGGCACATAAGCGATTACATTTTGGATTCTCCATAGCGTGGTCAAGCATTTCAAATATTCTTTAGGAGTCGCTGAACCAAAGAAACCAGAACCACCAATCATTTTCAAGGCGATGCAGGCAAACACCTCATGTATCCATTTTTTTCAAAAGAAACGCTGTCCATTCGTAGGATGGTAAGAAGAATAACATCCCCAAAGAAAAGGACAACGGACTATCAGCACGTGCCGATGCACCATAATCTACAATCTTAACGACGTTTTCCTGTTCGTCATTGTGTAAGTGTCACAAAATTAGGTACATATATAGCAATTCTGGCCTCCTATGTTCCGTTAATTAACTAGTGATGGAATATATAACTTATAATCGATATCTTTCTATTGAGACTACCGACGTATGGCAGAGATTATCCTATTTCTCTAAGAGTACCAAGTACATCTTGTAAAATTGGTACTCTATATTGGTACTTGTAATGAGAGAGCATCACATGATTAGGTAAGTGATTACTAATCAATCTTGTTCTAAGTTAGTCTATTCACAATAGCCTAAACCTATTACACTATTACACTATTATGTATAAATAAGAGCTTGTATCCTGTTCAGGATCCAATCTCCTCACTTCTATAAACCTTTTATATAGAAGTACCGACTAATTATTACAATTATGTTATCATTAACAACCAATTTAGGTTCTTACCCGACTCCTAACTACCACACATAGTGATTTTTGAACTGATAATATTTTACTAAAATTGAACTATAGTCTAGCTGCCTTTTCTTTTATAACTGGAGACGTTGGTACGGTCCCAAAAATTTTCAGAGCTAAACTTAAGTTCCTCTACGTACTAGGAGTAAATACCCCCCTTTTCCTATCCTACTGACGATCATTTGTTTTAATCTCGGCCAGTCGTGAACTATTGCACCGGAAGAATAATAGTATTCAGTTTTTTCTTTTGAATGGAATTGTTCGAAATTATCCAGGGTTTGAAGGACAAGTGCCGTCATAAAAAATCATATCGATGTGTTGAATACCTCTCTTTTGGAATTCATTCTTGTTGTAGAGGTGTGAATTCAAACGAACAACCATTTGAACATCGTTCTTGGTGAAATAATCCAAAACTCTTCTGAATGTAGAATTTGGAGGTGATGAGTTCTGCTGTTGA
>JAKTTJ010000133.1:0-11155 GCA_030581495.1 Waltiozyma xylosica | reverse complement strand
ATGATGGGTACAACCAACACTCTAGAAGTGGACTGGTGTTGTCAGATATTAAGAGCTACGGCAAGATTTCTTTAGTTAGTTGATCTTCATATATCTTCATATATAATAAATCTATTTTTTTTATAATAATCATGTATTTAATACCTCAAAAATAGGTTTCCTATAAAAATTCCATATAGTAAAATTTCATATTTCCAGGAAATTCATTCAATCCAATAATCAGACTTTGAGATGGATCAGAAAATTTTGTAGTTGTATCAATTATAACCCTACCGAAATAAGAATTATTGGCCCATTTTGATTATACCCCCCTAAGTTCCAACGTGATCAAATGTGTTGGATATCTTTCAACTTCAGGTGATCTGCTGGGATGAACTGTGGAAAAATGAATTTATGTTCTTAGAAGACCTTTCAGGTCTTTCTCATTTGCTCAACATATTGTTTTAAATATTTCTTCTCTTCGAAAGCAGCTAAAGCATCCTTTCTTACTGATCCAACACCAAATGATAGTAGACGTTTCTTTGGATATCTTCGACTGATCCTTATGTCCCATACAATTTCAATAGACCAGCTTCTTTCGTAAATTTCCATTGGTGAGTTCTCGACAGAGAAATAGATTAAGTCCAACGATAATGGTGGAGGTGAGGTAGTTTCGTGATTGATGAGTTCTTTCCAAATAAATTGGAACATCGAACAAAATTGAAACAGATTTTGAAAACTTTCTTCTTTCTCATGACAAAAACGACATAATTTGTCATTAGAGTTAGGCTTTTCCGGATTAAAAGTTATGCGGAAATGAAATTGGTGATCATAATGTCCCAAATGGAATCGATGTAGTGGCTGGAGGATTCCTGGTAATTGGGTCTGAAGCTTATACAGCTTTGACCAGGTTTGAATCCATTTAGGTTCTTCCATCAACACGTAGACCACATCATCTTCAGTTTTAGCCATCATTGTCTCTCTTCTGATAACTTTTTCTTTAACTTCTTTTAAACTTCTTGTAGAAGTGTTTTAAAGGATTCCACTGATAACTCTTCGCCAGCAATATCTTTCATCTCTTTCATTTTTGGTGTAAGCCAAGTGACATCGTTGACGTATTTTTTATAATAATGTCCCAAGGCAAATTGAAAAATTCCATGTCTAATTCGGTGATGGAATGTACTTCATACTGGTAAGGGATAACCTCAAACCAGGCCAGCATCCAATTTTTGAGAGGTTACAACAACCTGTGTTAACTACACAAGGATCATTGGATCATGTTGCGGTGCATCGATCTATTTATAGATCCTTTTATCGATCTTGTTCTTTAGAAGTTCCTGTCTCCATAGTTCTATGCTTCTTTGTTTTATTAAATAGATAATTTCTACAGTCAACTGAAATTCAATACGCTCTGTAACTCTTGTCTATTAATCAGTTAAATTTTTTTCTATAAGGAATAGCCATTTCAAATCAACAGCCCTAGGGCGACCAGCCCAAACAAACTGACCCCGCTGATGGATTTGAAAGAACTTGAAGCATCGCCTTGTGATACAGAAGAACTGACACTAGTGATGCTTGCTGAGGCAGTGGCACTAGTGATGATGGAGGTTCTGAACGAAGGAGATGAAGGTGTGCTGGATTCAGAAACGATAGCATCGTTCAGGATAGTGTCAATAGAAGAAGAAACGGAGGAAGAAGGAACAGAGGAAGAAAGAACGGAGGAAGAAACGGAGGAAGAAGGAATAGAGGAAGAAACGGAAGAACCGGTGGCGGAAGCAGCACCACTGGAGCGGAAAAGAGTAGTAAAATCGTTGTTGCCATAGTAACTGTAATATTCCTGTGAGTATTCAGAATATGAACCACATTGTGGATAATAATAATCATCACAGATGTAGGTTTCACCGGATGTCGCGTCTGTGCTCAAGTAGAAGTAAAAATCATCATCATAGCTATCATCATCATCGTCATCACCGTCATCACCATAGCTATAGTCATCATCATCTGGGAAGTTTGTGGAAGAAGCCATTTGATCAGCGGTCTGAGTTGCAGCGTCAAAGCCTGTTTCTGGGGCATACCAGGAATCAGTATTGATAGATAAGTACAGATAATTGGTCGTGGTTATATCACCTGGAGGATTAGTAGCTGCAATCAACGAAGTATAACCATCATCACCATAATTTGAGACGTAATTACTAGTGTAACTGGAATAATCAGCACATACCAAAGCACTTTCCTCGAAATTTCCGCAAACATAACTGGATCCATAGTCATCTGTTCTGGTGTAAAGAACCAAAGGAACATCAGAATATTCAACATATTCTATGAAAGCAAAAATATCATTATAATCATATTCATCACTGTCATCACCGTCATCATATTCATCACCGTCATCATATTCATCATCAACATCATTATTATCATAACCTTCCTCATATTCATCACCAACATCATTATTATCATAACCTTCCTCATAGCCACCGTCACTTTGGTATGAGTCATCAGAGATAGCAGTAATAGTGCTATCGTCTCTTTTCTCAATATGGACGTCGTGTGGCTTGAACGTGGCTGTAATAACCGGAGCTTGCACGTCTTGAACAGCTGCTGCTGGTTCAACTGGAGATGATGAACAGACTACTCCATCTAGTAGTACAGTAGTAGATAAAGAAAGCAATGCTAGTTTGGAAACGAATGTCATGCCTGTGTTTGTTTCCCGTTTGAGTTGATAATTTATGATCCGACCGATCCTTGAGATAAATTAAAGTTGGGAAGAATCAAGGAATATCGACAAATTTTATAGAAGTCCAGAATTCGCTGAAAAAGAACAAAGAACGCCCACCAAACAATGGATTGATGCATGAAAAACCAATCGGACGGACTTTAGAGGTACCGAACGTGACGCTTAATGCATCGACTTGCATCAAGAGGGTCTGAGTCTGATTGTTTAGAATTTTTTCCACGGCGCGTGCCCGATTCAGATCTTGGCATTACGTAAACATAAAGAACAGGTGATGTTAAGCACGTGCGATATATGCAGGGCATCGGAGTTAGTTGAGCAGTACACCAAAAGATCAAGGAAAGTCGAGTTGTTGAATAACATGAAATTGAATTATTTGGGAACATCTGAAGTGAAGACCAATGTAATCTATGACTTGTTTTTATTCATTCCTTAGGAACCCCCTGTCTCGGGGTGTTCCACCAGTGCAACAACTCATACTCCATCCAGTCGCTCTATCTGTATACTTCCAATATTTTGAGGAAAGTAAGTTAAATTCTTCCAAGAGGCAAACTGTAAAGGTGCAGATTAAAGCCCTAATCTCCGTAAGCTTTTAAGGAAACTCCAGCAACCTTCAGACTTCGCTGACCAATGAAAACCGGTATCTTTGAAGAATGTAATTTCAATTGATATTATGACAAATATTTGTCATCAGTTGGCTCAATACTTGGTCAACAGGATTTGCCAAGGTATATAAAAAAGGGCTAGTTTGTTACTACAGATATATACTTCAAAATCAACAATACCATTATTGGTCGTATGCAATATGGCTCTTACAAGTGGATGTCATGGATTGAAAAAAACGAAGAAACGTTTGAGACTTGGAAAGCTGCTTTTGATAAAGGTTTTAGAACCTATGATACTGCAAAGATCTATTCCAAAGGTCAATCTGAGAAATTATTACGGAAAGTTTTAAAGAAATAGGGCATCAAGAAGAATAAGTTTACTATCCTATTGAAGAATCCTAGAGTCGTGGTCTGTTCACCTTTGGTGCTTGCAACCCAGAACAGGAAGTCGATTTACAAAATTCCAAGGGGTTATCAAGAAAGCATATTCTTGATGCTGTTGACGATTCCTTAAGAAGATGAGGCGTTGATTACATTGACGTTCATCAAATCCACCGTTTGGATAAAGAAACACCAAAGTATGAAATTATGAAAGCTTTAAACAGCTGGGTTGATTCAGGCAAAGTTCATTCCATCGGAGCTTCTTCAATGAAAGCTGTTTACATTGTAGAATTGCAAATTATTGCAGATAAGTATAGTTTCCACAAGTTTATTGATGTTCAAGCAGAATAAAACTTGATCTTGAGAGGAAATAAAAATGAATTTTGAACTACTACTGTGATAGCCATGGTGTTGGGTTGACTCTTTACTTTCCATTATCAAGAGGTATTCTAGCAACGCTAGTCAAAGAATCTAACGAAGAGAAGCCAGCCAGAGAAGGTATCAGTGGGCTTGTTTCTGCTGATGTTATTGTCAGAGGTACACCAGGTAAAGAAGCTGATATTGAGATTATTGATCGTATTGGGGCCGTTGCTGAAAAGGGAGGCACTAAAAGAGCTAACTATTGCATTGGCTTGGTTGATTCACAAAGGTGCCAATCCAATCTGTGGTATTGGTAGCGTTGCTAGATTGGATGATATTGTCGAAGCTTTTAATTTCGTGTTGACTGAAGAAGAGGCTAAGTTTTTGGAAGAACCTTATAATAATAAGGAGAGAATTATCTATTAGATCATGATTTCCGTAGTTGCGTTGTTTAGTTCTTTGGTTATAAACTCATTTTCTTTCCATTGCTTTTAGTGTATTTACTGAGCCTTGTACAGACGATGTCTTCAAATGTGTATACCTTATAGAGAGATTAACTCTTCAATCTATGAATTTCGTCAAACGGGGGTCCCCGACGGAAAATTACTGCAACTTTCTTACTCTTAGCTAGAAACTGTCATTAAAAATAAATAAGAGGTTGGGGTTTTTCCTTTCCTCAGTAGTTGATCCACACAATGATTTATCATGAAGTTTCTTTCAGTTCGCTGTTCTCTCCCTGTTACAGCATAGCTTTGTACTTGATAATACTTCAGTTTCAATCACTTCTTGTTACCCCTACACAAGACTGTATATTTTTGCATGTTCTTACACGAGTTTTCCTTGGCTTAAGTTTTAATTCCACCTTACAGTCAGTCATCTTCCATCCATGACCACGTTTTTATATTCTTAATTCCCTTATTAGTCGAATTGACTTTAATAGCTTAAAAAAGAATGAATAAAAACCAAAAATCAAAAAAAAATTAAAAAGTTTAAAAAAATATAAGGAAAAACGGTTGGAGTTAGGAACCGAAACTGCTTGATAGGTTAATCGTAAGTACTTTTCTACAATTTTCTTGTTCAAACTAAAACATGAAAAAGTTTCCCTTTTCGGAGATATTCACTAAATGATCGGATACGGTAATTGCGGCTGACCCTTGGTCTTTTCGGTCATGCGTCAACGAAAGCACTGACTAAATATAAACAATACCAATTGATTACTCAAACAGGAAGGGACACGAATTGTATTTATTTATGAATTTTGGGGCTAGTACTATATTTTTATGAACTAATAATTTTTTTCACTTTGGGTTTGAGTTTTGACATGATTTTCACAAAGATCCATCACTATGGGGGAGGAACAATCAAATTAAATTTTCAGAGAGGCTGTGTACTACAGGACCATGGACCAGATCAGAATCGAGGTTCAAGGTTTAACATGTTTTATACCACTATTCACACTCCGTGTACAATTCCCTGAATCATATAACATCGATTACCAATGAAATTTTGTAACAAAGACAGGATGAGTTTGTGGCTGTAGTTTTAAATCATCTATCTATCCCTTCCCTTGATTTGGTGGAGGCTTTGTGACTTTTTGGTGCTCTGAGTGCGTTTTCTACCCAGAAGACATTGACAGGGTTTGCGGCTGTGTGATTCTCTTGCAAGAATTATGCCCTGGCCGCTACAAATTATCTTCCGCAAAACAAATATTGATTCCTGTTTAGGTATGTTGCTCCAAGCTTTAAAAAAATTAAACACCAATGTTAACTGGTAATTTTTTAGCTTAAACTAGAAAGCTTACAAAGCTGAGTTTTGTACAACTTGAACAAGGTCTTCACTTCCAGCAGTTTATGTCCTTGTTTGTTTTGTTTTTATTCGTAAATTCATAGGCCACTTGCCGCGGTGCGCGCGTTTAATTGCGTTTTCTGTTAAAAATTGGTGGAGTGAAGCTCGCTTTACCGTGGAACGTTGGCAGATTGTGTGAGAGCACAGATTGAAATGTTCTAAATGGATAGTATTTTCTAAACAGATATACTTAAATTATACACTGATAAAGTAGGATTCTCAATCCTATTTATAATTAACAGACTAATCATGAAACCCTAAGGATTAGTTTTTCATGGCTAAAGAAAAATAATAGAATTTCCTTATTTGTCGTCTTGAATGGAGTTAAGTTATTTAGGGCTTCATTCCCGGGCGCGGGTAATTTCAACATTTTCCGCGGACGTTTCAGAAATATTCGATTCTCATGGGATCAAACAGTTGGGAACTAACAAAGCAGCTTGACGTGTACATAGTGAAAACCCTGAAATTTTTAAGACGGATTCAGCTAACTTTCCAGTAACAATAGTTCGAGCTGTTGAATTATTACCAGCTGCCCTACTGCTACTTCAAATACTCTGACCGCCGCTTCTTCAGCTCTCTGTCCCTGTTGGTTTTCCTTCTAAATACTTATACAAGCTCTTCATTTCTCAGCGCTCATCTGAAAGACTCTCAAGAAAGCCACCAATTATTGCATTTACTCTACCACATCAAACGACACTGAGTATCAGCTTTAGTATTAGTGGAGTTATAAAGTAAGTAACTTTTTTGAATCCATCTTCAATTTCCTAAAAGATAAACTTGGCTTAATGACATGAAGATTACGTCGCATCTTTTACTCTCAAAGATCAAAAATTACGCACCCTCTTCGCTCCATCTCAACTATGTGAGTTGCCGCAAACACTTAACTGTCAAACTCTGAGAAGTTTCTTGGTATGAACATTAAACAAACTGATGAACACATAAAATTAACCTTAGATGACTATATTGGCACCATTATCAAAGATTTGAATTATGGTACTGCACATCTCGTTAGTGTACCAATGGAACCAGGTTTTGATTTGTCATTGGATCCAAACGTCACATGTGATGGTTTCAGATACCGATCGATTATTGGAAAGTTGATGTTTGCAAGCTCTACCGTTAGAGTCGATATTTCCCAAGCTGTTTCCTTGTTGGCTAGGAAGCTGAAGGATCAAACTGAGATGTGTTTAAATGCTACCTTCAGAATGGTTAAATATCTCAAAGGTACTCAATCCCATGGTTTGGTGTTTAAGAAAGGAAGACAAAATGATTCAATAGAATTATCAATTTATTCTGATGCTTCATTTGCCGATAATAAAGAGGATCGCAAAAGTACTTCTGGTTTTGTTACGTTGTTGAATGGTACTGCTGTAACTTGGAAAAGCACTAAGCAAAAGATTGTTGCCTTAAGCTCTACTGAGGCTGAACATATTGCTCTGACAGAGTCGGTTAAAGAAGCTAAGTGGTTGTCCCATTTATTGGACAAATTAGATGTCAACATCAGTCGTCCAATCAAAGTACTTGAGGACAATGAAAGTGCTATTAAGTTATCAAATCACTCGATGTTTCATTCACGAACCAAACACATTGATATCAGATATCATTTTGTAAGAGAAGAGGTTCATGCTGGGTTGATTAACTTAGTTAGTCGTGGCACAAAAGATATGTTTGCTGACTGTCTCACAAAACCGCTGGCAGGTGCTCAATTTGTAAAACTCAGAAAATTGGCTGGTTTGTATTAAGCTGTTAGTTTTTTTGTTAAGGTCTTTTGATTAAGAGGAGGTGTTGAGATATGTTTCTGGAAGACTCTAGATCAGTCACGTGGAATGTCACGTGAACTGTTTTAGAGGCAAAATGACTTTAGAAGACTAGAATATTATAGAACTACAAAAGAAACATCTATTTATAATTCAAAGATTATGAATTCGAAAAACTATATAAAGGGATGATATTCATTATCATTAAGCTAGTTTATGTTTGTATATTTTTTTATAATAAGAGGAGGATGGAAAATGTCATTAAACGTTACATTAGACTGTATTAGGGATCGAACGCTATACCTCCAACAGGTTCACCAAGTGTTTCAGATGTGTCTCTAATATCATTCAGGAGATTGAATGGATTATTAGCGATTGCAGAGTTGAGGGATTCAGCTTGTCTGGATCTGATTGAAATAGATACTCTTGGATTGGTGTTGTTCAACTTGAGCTTCTTTGGGGAAAGTAACTGTTTGATTGGATGGAAAGGTTCAAAAGAAAAGTCAGCAGTGTTAGTATTGTCTTTCTCATTGTCAGAGTTATCATTGATTGATCTTTTCGATTGGGATGGGGTTGAAATATTTTCTGGGACATCGGCATGGATTTCGGTAATAGTTTCTTCTAATGGTTGGGTCATACATGGTGTATTGGTTTCACATGCGTTTTGTTGAGAAGATGCTTGATCTTCGGATGAATTTGGCTCTTCGATATTTGAAAGTGATGGGCTTGTGTTTTGAGTGCTTGGATCTGCCTCCTGGGATTGAACATCGGCTGTGGATTGATCAGTGGTGGTGTCTGCATTTGAATTATCCTTATTGATCTTTCTTTCATTACGAATTCTGTTTCTTTTGATAGTTGTTGGTGAAGTTTAGCAATGTTTTCTTGTATGACCTATATTTAAGCATCTGGTGCAGTTGACGTTGCATTCAAACCTGAAGTGGTTGGTCGAGTTTCACAGACTGCAGCGTTTGATGGTGTTGAGAATTCTGAACCTTGATTGAAGATCGATGTACGATCTGTATTTCACCTGTGATAATTGGATTCCATTTTGGTCAACTGTTTCAATTCGTTCTGGGGCATAAAGGTATTCATATTTCACTCCCTTAGCTTTGTCATCCAATGCGATTAGAAATTGCGAGACTCTAATTTTTTCATTCTCAGGAATACCCTCCATACCAACGACTTCTATTTCGTTTAGAATCTCAAACTTTCTTGCACCTAAGTGTAATTTCAAAATTGATTCTGCACGAGTGAGGTGCTTATTGTAATCGAAGGAGAGCTCTCCAATGATTAGATTCTGGTGGGAGTTTGAGCCATTAAACTCTTTCATTTCATAAGAAATTCTTTCATAGAAAGTAACATCTTTTCCATCTAACCCGTATTCTTGAGTTAATTCTGAGATTTTGGATTAAGATAAGCCAGTAGAGGGTCTTTCAATGGTGAATAATTTCGCTTTGATGAATTCCTTGTCAAAATCCTCAAATTTTGTATAATACAAATCATCCATTCTAATTTGATATTGCGACTTACTTAGCTGACCGTAAGAAAAAAAAGTAGCCTTCAGTCTCATCAAAACTTGAATCGATGTCTTCTGATTTTCCAAACTTGATTGAATTTTTGATCCTTTAGGAGAGCGTTTTTCCACTCTAAAATTTTGAAGCGCCTGGGAGTTGATTTGGCCTTGTGATAATTCCTTATCCTTAAGACCGTCGCTTTCAATAAGTTCCTTAAATTTTGCTAAATCCTTAATTTTCCAGGAGGAAGAATCAACTTTAGATTTTTTCTTTAATAAGTCTTCTAAAGTCAACTTTTTGGCTGCTTGAATGCCATAAAGAATATCATTAACCGTTAAGGAGTACTGAGAGTGTTTCGATTCTAGTACGACATCTTTTGGGTCTAAGATCCACGCTCTCGACTTCAAACCAAATGGATCTTTCTTGGAGGTGGGCTTGGAGTAACTCCAAAGAATTTGAGTTATTTTCATCCTTTAGTTCTTCCTTTGCGAAAGGAATTAATAGACTTTTGTGAACTCTATTGGTGCTAGAGCGTTTATCGAATGTGTTAGAAGCCTTGGTGTTTCCGCGAATCAAACCTGACGCAAAAACTAGCGTACGTTGGATAGTAGTGTTTGGGGCGTTGGAAGGTTCATTTTTTGTCTTCCTTGGAAGACTCAATGTTTGTGCTCGGCGGCAAATCACCCTCTTTCACCCTATCTCGTTCAAAAGACATGATGAAGAGGTGAAAGAAAGTGGAAATGAAAGCTTAGAGTTTGGCGAATCATATTCAATTGTTGGGAGAATGTATAAAACAAAACGTCTACCGTAAAACGAATAATTTATTATTTTCACAACATTATATATTGATCCGAGACGAAACTTTTTGGTAGTTTGAGGTTTATTGTAAAGTATTCGAGGCTTGCCACCCCCCATAGATATCATATTATAACATAAACTATGGTAATATTTGACTAATGTATTAAAGTATCTAAACTACAAGTCTCCGCTTCGCTTGGGATGTGGAACATGCCAGAAATTTTCTTTGTAGTTGAAAATTTCTATAGAATCCCTAGAGTAGGTGAGAGTATTTTTGGTACTATATATATATTGCGTAAGCTTAGTTCCAGTTTGTGCTGATTGATCATAGATTGATCTCTTCTTTAGTGTGTCTTGCAACTTTAGGAAATACGAAATTATTTGTTATGAACTCACCTGTCTGTTCAAAATCATTCATCACAGAGCCATCTGGAAGAATCGTGGATAGTAATTTCACCATCACGATTGCATTGTTGAAGGTAAAAAGTCTTGATAGTGCGACATAGAGTTGACCATGAGCAAAAACAGGAGGATCCAACATGATACCGACTTTTCCATGGAAAGTTTGACCTTGAGACTTGTTGATAGTCATACTGAAGCAGACTCTCACAGGAAATTGAGTTCTGATGAGTTCATGAGACTTTGTGTTTGCGTAACTGTTCTTGAACTTGATTTTGGGAATGGCAATAACCCTATCCATATCTTCACGTTCACCTGTAACTATCAAACAGTCAATAACTTTGTCTGAAAATCTCACTAATACAACACGCAAACCGTTGACCAAGCCAGCTGCAGGTAGCTAATTTGTTGTGAGAATCAAAGGACATCCAATCCTCGTCTTGATTTCAGACTTGACAACCTTGTTGTCTGAAAACTGTTTGATTATGTGTCTAACTTCATCACTGTAATGATCTTCATGTAACACATCATGCGCAAAAGCACAGAATTCTCTTGTGTCGAGCATTTCCAAAGCCTTATTGTTCAAACGATCAACCACAGCATTGGTTGGAGCCAAAATATTATCTTCGAGGTAATCTTTCTTTGAAAGGCCGACTCTAGAGCATTGAAGAGCTCTTTCGTTTGTAGATTGAATATCCTGCTCAGAATATCGCTGTTCTTCAGTTGCGCTTGTTCCACTTCCAAATTTAGTAGTTGAATGATTTTAGGGTTTGCAGTAAATGT
>JAKTTJ010000132.1:0-11725 GCA_030581495.1 Waltiozyma xylosica | reverse complement strand
TGTTCAGTTGTGAGACGCGTACTATTATACCACTAATCAATTAATCAAAACAACGCGAAAAACCAAAAATGGAAAAAGTGTAGATCTGTAATTCGCGGAAAACCTTAGAATTTAATCTAAAAATCAAAAAAGAAGGGCCAGAAAGAGCACAAAGACCTAAAGAAGGGAAACTAAAATGTATAAGGATATTTCAAAATGGGGCGAAACAGTAAAAATTAGGGATCAATAGAAAGTTAAAATCGAGGATCAGAACATTTTGATCAGAGTTTACATAAATATTTCTCTAAGAAGAGTAATCTTTGTTTGAAAATTTCACAGGCAAAAAACGGCATTTTTCAGCTATTCTCAGTAAGACTAAGCGAAAATGTACCAAAAATGGTCAGAACTTCCCAACTTCCAAAGAATATACCATTATGATTTATTAATGTGTTAACATATGGTTTACTACAAATTCTTAGGCAAAAATCTAGATTTATGTAGAAATAACCCTAGATTTTTGCCTAAGAATTTGTAGTAAACCATATGTTAACACATTAATAAATCATAATGGTCGAAATAAAATGGACTTCAGTGGGTTGAGTTATGAAAGCTGCAGTAGAAGGCATGGCAATCGATTGATAAATTTAGCCTTCGGGCAGTATTTTTGCTTAAAATTCTACCCTTTTTGATTTAATTAGGATTTTTGTTTAGTAATACAAGTTTCCTTAGTCTAAAATAGAAAAAAAACAGTCCACACGAAATTGGGACATGCAAGTTAGATTTAATATGGCTCCGAAAAATGATTGTCATTGAAGCTTTGGAGAAAAACGGGCAACTAATGTATGTTTTCATCAAAAACAATCTACATGTAAATCGATCAGTTCAACTTAATTTCCATCAACTTTTTTTTGAAAAAGACATATGGAGTATGACATTATTTCCTAAGTATATACAAAGATGAAATAAGTGAATTGATAATTATTAACGCATGAAATTCAATAAGAGACAACAGACAACAACAAATTCCCCTCTTTCAGATGCGTCATCCTTGTTTCACAATGATATTTCAGAAGATCCTTATAATACAAAATAATACGCGACCTAGGAGCATTGTATTATTTACCCAAGCGAAAGTATCATTCGTGATCACTTCAACTCGACGATTTCATCTTCAGTGGCATTCAACCCAATGACATTCAAGAACAAATTCAAATTATTCAAAGTCTTGAACTTTTCTTCAATAGAAACTGTCTTAGATTTCGTAACAGCACCGAAAACTTCGTCTCTGATTTCGTCAACAATGATACGTTGATGGTTCAGTTTACCACTGAGAGCCAATGAAGCTAAGAATTGCCAGATGTAGGAATCGTCAAATGTTTGAGAAGTGGTCTTTGGGAAAATCAAAGATAGTTTTGTCTCTAAAGAGGAGAAAAGTCTATCGTAGGCATATTGCCAGTATTGTAGGTCCTCACTTGTAATTGATTGATCTTGCTTGATGATTTCCGCTCTGGAGAGCAAGATAGTCAACAAGAGGACACCCAGCTTGGATGTAGATAAGAACGAAACATTGTTATGTTCAACAACAATGGTCAACAAACCAATGATTTCAGTCAAAACTGCATCGTATGATAAGAAGAAAATGATTGGCTTGACAACAATGGCTTCAAAGATTTCAATGAGCTTTTGTGTGTCCTTTGGAACAGTTTCGTTTTCGTGGGTTTTGAAGGAGGACTTGGTGATGATCTTGATGAGAGACAAATTAGCGAAGATCAAAGTGACAATGGTTAATTTTTGTTGCCTGTTGAGGAACCCAAAAACACGTGGGAAAACTTTGACACCCTTTTCGTAAGAGAGAACTTGGATGAATGGGTTTAATTGTTGAGACTGATCGAATAGCCTTAAAGATTCCCATAAAGCTTCAGTGTTTAATTCCTTCTTTTCACGCGCTTGAGATTCCAAAGATAAGATTTCTTGGTAGATATTTTCAATTTGTAATAAAGTGGCCTTCTTCCCAACTTTGGTGATCTCAGGTAATTCTGGTCTTTGAGTGATGATTTCCAATTGCTTTCTTGGCTTCTTACCTGTGGAGAAGGAAATACGACCCAAAGCACCTTCCTTAACATATTGACCAGTTCTTGGTCTTTCCTTGGCAACAGTGACGGCTCTTTGGACTTGTTGTTGCATTCTTTGCAAAGCGAGATCAGCACGTTGATACCGACCACCTAATCTGTGTCCAGAGAAATCCAAGTACGCTTGTGCGATGGAGTTGTTGTTAACGTTTTGATCACCAGACTTAAGTAATCTGTATACTTGGAAGTAAAAATCTTCATTGTATGGGTCATCGGTGACAATGTGTGACAATTGAACTCTGGTGACAAAGTCCTTATCACGTGGAGTCATGATACCAGAGTATTGTAAGATTCTTTGAACCTTACTTTGACGGCGTTGTAATCTGTGTTTTTCTTCTTCGGACAAATCGGCAATGTTGTCATGATGATGGTGATGACGACGACCATGATGTTGGAAGTTGTTGTGTTGGATGAACTGTTGTGGTTGATGATGAGTGAATTGTTGTTGTTGCTGATGCTGATGAACTGATGGGAACTGTTCTTGTTGATGGTGCTCATGATCAGTTTTGAGATCACTCGATTCATCAGAACCCAACACAGGGAACTCAGAAAGATCAGCTGGTGGAGCTTGGTGATAAACAATTGATGTTTGAGAAGCCTGTTGGGATTCAATAGCCGATGAATGTTGATCGTTGGACAAGTTTGCTGGTTGCTGTTCATGTTGTTTGTGTTCTTGTGGTTGCTGTTGCAATTGTTTTTGTTGTTGACGCATGTTTTCTTCATGCTGCTGAATCAATTGGTGTTGTAATTGAGGTGGTAACTGAGCAAATTGCTGAGGATGAATTTGGTTCAAGTTGAAGTTCATTGGAAGGTTGTTGAAAGCCATTGGTGGAGGTGGCATGAAACCAGGTGGGAAGTAAAAGAAGTTTCCCTGTTGTGGGAAGGCACCTGGAGGAGGTTGTTGAAATTGACCTTGACCTTGGAATTGTTGAAGTTGTTGAGGGAAGGTACCAGCCGATCCAGGAGGAACTTGGTCATTTTGAGCAAGGTGTGCTTCTAATTCATCCAAGGACAATGGTTTGTTTTGTGGAGCAGTACCAGGTTGGCCACCCCATAAAGATTCCAAAGGTTGAAGAGGATCATCTTTCATGTTGATGGTGACAGGCTTGACTCTGGCAGCATCAGCATACTTGATAGATGACATTTCTTGAGGCATTGGTTGAGAAACAAGTTGGGATTTGGAGCCACCGAAGTTGAAATCCTGATCCAATGGGATGTCGACACCGAAGGTAGCGTCGTTGTAGGCATCTTCTTCTTCGTCGTCATATCCGGCGTATGAGTCTTCAAAGTTTAGCACCTCGCTCTTGATGTTCTTTGTTGTCTTCTTGTACGACATTGTGTTTGCTTTCCAAGAATTTAGACAGATGAGCTGGATTGCCTGGTATCACTGGTGCTCGGAAGGTGGCTAAATGTTAAGTTTTGCATACATTTTCTCCCAGCTTTTTTTGGACTTTCGTTCCGGCAGCGCTTTTATCGCACTCGATTGTCGCCAGCGATTTGTTTGCAAAATTATTTACGTAAACCGATTTCGCCTGCGATTATGTAATTCGTATTCATAGGTCCGGGTAACGGAGGATTTGGCAGAGTGGCCATAAGTCCAGGGACTGTTACATCTTGGAGGCGTTTTGAATTATGTGTTAGTAAGCAAGATATAATCTTGTCAAAGTATAATAAAAACCCCAGTATTCTAACAGCTTTTAGCAAATATGTTGGAGTGTTTTCGGTTTTGGAACCATTCCTAATTCCCAAGATATTGTTGCTAATATCTATTGATCGGCGATTTATAAAAGGTGTGAAAGGATTTGCCACCCTGGCTGATCCTTACACTCTTTGATTTCTATTTTAATTTGTTTGACGTTCTTACTTTTATTCTTTCAAGTCACTAATTATATACCTGTTTGATGAGTTCACTTAGATCAGTTACGAAAAATGCAGTGTATAAAGATAACGTTAGCACTGTATGCATTGTTGGTTAAAACGAGAAGGCCAGAAAACCAGTAATCAGTGTCAAGAATTTATCCCACAACGATTTATCGGTTGTTATACTTTACCCATTCCAACCCCTCCATAAAGTGTATACAGGAACTGTTGTGCTACACGTCCCACATCATGAAAATTCCACAAATTACACCTACTACTAGAGTGAAATAATCTCGAATAAGACATTGAAACTTACCAGTAAATGCTTTCTTTTGAAAGTAAAAGCCCAGAAATAACATGATCATTCAATAAACAGTTCAATGTTTGACCAACTTGAAAAAGTCACGGTCAAAGTCCGCAGTAGTTTCATTACTGACTTTCTTTTCGACCAAGTCATTGTATATCAAACCCCAAATAGCTGGGATATCATCGTGTTCATCCATACCTTCTGCTAATTGTTTATAGTAGTTTTTGGAGCACTTGTTCTTTTCTTTGTATAAACCGACGAAAGAATGAATGAATTCACGTTGATCTGGTTCAGAGAGTGCCTTCCATGGCTTTTGAAGGCTCAATCTGACACTGGCGGAATGAAATTGTCTAAGCTGTGATGTTCTAATAACTGATCTGATGGTTCTTGAAAGCATTATCTTTTGTAATTTGTGGATGGAAAGTGTCGATTTTAGAATGATGGAATATTGTAAATCGCAAATGTCGATCCCTTGGTTGTGATGTGCTAGAAAAAAAGGAGGGTCAGCGATTGGTCTTATATGTTTAATTCTTTTGTAACAGTAAAGGTTTGAGGAAGAACTTTTTATGACTTGGTTGCTTCTGAGAGTTTAGAGGAAATCAGCAACTTAAAAAGGCATCGAAGTGTCGGATTACGACTTGAGTATATATATCATGCACACTAGAATTTGTGGGAGATTGCACGCTCGCCTCCCACGAAAAACACAAATTCTCCCGCGCGTTGCTTTATGCGTGTGGTCCGTACCGCCAATGAGTTATGCGTGTAGATGGATTTCTACTGATAAATGTCCTTAAATGTCCAAGCTGCAACATGATTCAATAGAATTAGGAATAGGTATATACTGTAAAAATATAATTAAAGTCTATAAGATATCTTCAAAATGTTTCACCAATGATTCTATCAAGAAAGACATCAATATTAGGGTCAATCTGATCCAAGAATTCAAAGTTGAAATCTGTGAAATCAACGTTTTCTAAATCTGGAGGATTTTCAAATGGTCCCTGATCATCTCTTGGTCTGAAATAATGATTAGACGCGAAAGATGGAGTGATTGATGGAGCAGAATCACTGCGTTCCTCTTCAAAAGGTCTCCTAGGGATCAAGGAGAAGCCACTAAAGATCGTTGGTTCTTGAGCCCGTCTATTTGCTTCAATTTGGACACAGCTTTCATGAAAATCTTTATGGTATTCAAATTGTCCAACTAGAATTTGATACAGTCCTTGTGGCTCAAACTGGGTGAAATTTATGAAGAAATTTGTATGGTCGACACTGATATAAACATCATTTGATAGTTGATTAAGATCTTGTTGATTTCCATTTGGAATTTTTGTCCACTGGCTCAAGGCTGAAGTAACAGAAGCTTCATTTATCAGGTTTTCTCTAATCTTACCACGTAGCGCAGAATTCGCCTTCCTGTTAATTTCAGTTGAAGTGAAATCCTTGTTATCAGAAAGGAATCCAACCATGTTCGTGACACTTTTGAATTAATGTTTCTTTAAAGTATCAACAGACATCTTGGAAGCAGCAGCCATTTTGGAAAGCGGCTCAAAATCAGAATCTTTCACGACGGAAGAGCCACCAAGAAGTTTTTCTGCTTGGAAAACAATTAATAGGTTGGAAATCATTAGCGGATATACTCTGAAAATGGATGAAACACTAAACAGTGAAATTGCAAATGAAACGGTATCACGGATGTATGGAGTAGTTCCCCTTTGATATAACCCATACATAGATTAACACAGTTTCGAGTAGCCAAAAGAAGAATCTTGAGCCTGACAAAGAACTTGGTTTTATCACAATGAAGGGATGAGCGATAATGCGTACACAAAATATGATCAATGTTGATTTGAGCCGAATAATAAACCAGCTTTGTTTGGATTGCCATGGAGTTGGCAACGTTGATGGCCAAGTGATGACGACTGTGTCTTTCAATTTCGGTTGCTTGCTTAGGCAGCTCTCTAAGTTGATAAATTTCCTTTAAAAAGGATCCCCATTTTCCCAGCAATTTATCGATATCAGAAATTGGAGTCTTCATATCCAATTTATTGAAGATTTTAGAAAGTTTTCGATAAATATTATTGACAACGATGGTTTTTCTGTATTCCTCCCTCTGTTCAACTTCGAATTGATCATTTTTCATAAGGAAGGGAAGTTCGACATCAACGCGGTCTCCGTTGCCAGGAATGCACGAGATTGAACCATATAAAATAATAGATGTGCTCTCAACATCAACAGTTGCAAACCATAAACTTCTTCAGAGGTTAGCGGTTCTAATGTTTCCTTCAAAATGTATAAAGTTCGATGGATCTCTGTTCAAACCCATCGACAGAGCAGATTGCATGATGAAACCCGTTATAAGCTGGGAATTCGTAAGACTTAGACCATCACCATCTTCGGGAGAGTCTTTAAGATAGTAGTGATAAAGCAACAATGCTTGGAACATTGGTAATGTAGTTTTTCTGGGAATCCGATAGATAGAAAGACAGAGATGGGATATGTTAATGAATGCAACGGAGATTCGACAAGTGGTTGGTTAGATGTGTATACTTATCTTCAATATTGGACTCTTTCATCATTGAAAGAGCAACACTAGAATACCTGAGAATCATGAACAATATAGCCACATTTGCCATATCAGATCTGACTGATATATTCAAAGAAGACACCAAAATGATTGAGTCGTAAGCTATTATTCTATTAATCTCAGTCATGAAATCTTCGTCGTCAACATTCGGTCTTAATGGACAAACAGTTTTAAAGAAGAATGAAAGATACACATCTGTGACAATTTCCGGTGGCAGAGAAGAATTGACCTTCGCCACGTTTTCATCACTGTTATCAATTGACTGTATGGATGGGAAAAAATTCATATTCTTCGAAATTGCTCTCTCTTCGCAAATTTCCTTTGCAAGTTCACGTAACTTGACATCATCCTTATTCAGACCAAGAAAATTCAACCATTCACTGGAACCATCAGGATGTTTGGATTTCCAGTCTGGTCTTACCATTTGACCTAAAAACTTGTTAGCAATGAGGATGTAAAGGTATAAAAAGAAGGAGAAGAATGAGACATAGCCCTCTCTCTTGTAGAAAGCCCACAGACCCAATGGTTTGTTGTCCTCATGAACAGATGCCTTCATTGTCAAGGAAATCTAGCCTTCTTGTAGATCCACTGTATCTTCTATATTACTATCAAGTGATGCTTCTATACATTTTATCCCATTGCCACTGCTGGGCGTTTTCTCCTTAGAACTCATAGACCTATTGACAGAGGGGCTGGTGGTAGTATGGATTCTTTCAAGTTCGTCTAACTTTTTTTGAAGGATAGACATCTGTTCGTGTATAGGTTTTGTTTTTGACACAGTTGAAGACTCATTGAATTCAATAGTCTGATTGAATGTATTTAGACCATCGGTTGAGGTCTTCTAAGCTGAATAATAGTTACAGGCTGTCATCAGAATGTTAGTATATCAAACAGATAATTGAGACGCAAATAAAACGAAACACCTACTTCGCCCTAGCTTGATACAGTTTCCATATTGTGGTTTGACCCTATCATACTTCATCGTCCTAGGTTTGCAATACTGGCAAACCATTGATTGTATTCTTTTCTGTTGATTACTGGGTTTATTTGTATGTTCATTGCATCGGTGGATTGACCGTTTCTGTGACAAGATGTAGACTGTGGCTGGGAGTATGTTGCGGTTGGTAACGTATAATCAGGTATGTATAAAATGTACACCAAAAGAATCATGTGGAAAAATTGCCGACCATTTTTGTTGTAGAATAGGTGCCATTATGCGGGTTGTTGTGTTTTCGGAGATTCGATATTGGACCCTCATTTCGATCGGATATCTGGTTCTGGATTTATTTCTTTAATTAATGTAAATATTTATTCAGTTTAGATTAACAATTGTACTATTAACCTGATATGTTTTTAAGTTAGTTCTTCAGAACTTTGATATTCTCTTTCAATGTATCAAGGGCATTCAAAGCAGCACCACTGGAAATCGATTCGATCGCCAATTGCTTACCTTCCTTCCAGGAAGCCGCCTTACCTGCAACGACAGCTAAAGCTGCGGAATTCATAACAATGTAATCATAGACAGGATGACCTTCCGAGTGTTTACCATTTAGAATTTCTAAAAGTAAACTAGCATTTTCAGCCGGAGTACCCGATGCGACGGATTGAACTGGATGTTCAGCAATCCCAAAGTCTTTTGGAGAGATAACCTTTTCGGAAATAGTTTCCGTGTCAGGATCAACATTCCAAATCTTGGTCTTACCAATTGGTGAGATCTCGTCAAGACCAATTTCACCCCAGACAACCATGGATCTAGCCTTTTTACCCCTATTTTTATCTAGCTTCAAAAGTGCTTCGGCAAAAACTTCACCCAATGATTCAGAGTAGACCCCAATAATTCTCGCCTTCAATGGAGCTGGATTCAATAATGGACCAAGAACATTGAAAACTGTAGGTATGCTAATTTTTGATCTGATTGCAGCGACTTTTTTCATTGCTGGATGGAAGTTAGGTGCGAAGAGAAACACGAACTTAGACAGGTTAAGGAGATCTGCGGTGATGCTAATGTCCACCTTAGAGAGATCAACACCCAATTCGGTTAATAAATCACCGGCACCAGAGGCAGAAGTAGAAGCCTTACCACCGTGTTTACAGACGTCAATACCCATACCAGCTGCAACAATAGCAGAAGAGGTGGAAACATTGAAGGTGTTTTGGCCATCACCACCAGTGCCCACGATATCGACGAACAACTTGTGATTGACTGATTGGTCTGTGACAAGGTCCGAGTACTCTAGTACAGATTGAGCGGCAGCTGCAATATATTCTGGCTGGTGGTCAAGACCTTTGATACGCAAAGCTGTGAGAAAACTGGCAATTTGAACTTCTGAAGGAACACCTTGAACAATCAATTTGATAACGAGCCCAAGATCTTCCGGGGTAAGATTAGGAGGGTCTAGTAAAAGAGCTTTAGTGTATGGAGCAAGTACTTTATCTGGATTGGATGGCTTCATGTTTTAGCTTATGGATTGATTTATTTGTCAATAAATAGTTATTGTTTAGCTACATTTAGAGCCCATTGGCCAAGTTTTCGTTTCGAGGAACCTGGCGCGTGTCTTTAGAAGTAGCGTTGATCAAGGAGCGGGCAACAGGATTAGTCACAGATAAAGTCACGTGATTATCTAATGGAGCACGTGAGAAAATCTAGAAAGCATCTCGAACATGCTTCCTGAACGCGTCGCTGCTTTGCGCAAAAAACTGGAAATTCTGCTTCGAAACCTCAAGCTACACAGGTCGAGGCAATCAACAGATCTGTACGACACAGACTACGCGTTTATCTTCTGCTAGATATTGTTTTTTCAGCTATTGCCAACTCACTAGAAGCTATATAAATTCATATTACATACACAATGGCTGAATCTGTTGGTATTGCTTCTCTTCCAAACCAGAAGTATGTGCCGTTAATCCTTGTCACTTTAAAGACGACACGACAGTTCATCATCTTCCTGAAGTCTATCGGTTACTAACGACATTCATAAAGATACAAACTTATTACCAAAGAGGGTGGTGAATTCACCATCATGGTTGCCGGTGAATCTGGTCTTGGTAAAAGCACATTTTTAAATACATTATTTCAAACCACATTAAAGACTCCTGTTGATAACAGAACAAGACATAAAAGAGGGATTCGTCCAACCACCGAAATCGATATCGTCCGTGCCGATTTGGAAGAAAAGAACTTCACGTTGAGGTTGAACATCCTTGATACCCCAGGCTTGGGTGACAATATCAACAACAAGAACTGCTGGCAACCAATTATCGACTTCATTGATGATCAACATGATTCTTACATGAGACAAGAACAACAACCAGTCAGAACTAACAAGCATGATTTGAGGGTCCACGCCTGTCTCTACTTCATCAGACCAACTGGTCACTCTTTGAAACCATTAGACATTGTCACTATGAAGAAGTTGTCTACCAGAGTCAACTTGATTCCAGTCATTGCCAAGTCTGACACTTTGTCCCCAAATGAAGTTTTGGAATTCAAGAGCAGGATCAGAGCTGTCATCGAAGCTCAAGAAATTAGAATCTTCACACCTCCAATTGATTTTGACGATGAAGCCAGTGCCGAGCACTCTAGAAGATTGATCGAAAGTATGCCATTTGCCATTGTTGCTTCGGAAAAGGAGTACACCAATGCCAAGGGCGATTCAGTCAGAGGAAGAAAGTATCCATGGGGTATTGTAGAAGTTGAAAATGAACAACACTCAGATTTTACCAAATTGAGATCTCTTCTTCTAAGAAGTAACATGTTAGACTTGATTGCCAGCACCAATGAACTACACTTCGAAGCGTACAGAACATTAAGAATGCAAACAGGTGACAATACCGAAGTTAACGGTGGTATTACCACATCATCCAGAAAGTTCCACAACCCTAAGTTCAAAGAAGAAGAAAATGCATTAAAGAAATTCTTCACTGATCAAGTCAAGGCTGAAGAACAAAGATTCAGACAATGGGAACAAAATATTGTCAACGAAAGAAATAGACTAAATTCTGACTTAGATGATATTCAACAAAAACTCAAGGGTTTAGACGAGCAAGTCAAGGCTTTACAGTTAAAGGTCAAGCGTTAATGTTTTGTGAATTCACCCATTCGGTGAGATAGCTTCAGAGGTGTTTTTTTATTCATTTCTCATTCTGTGTAGATTTGATTAGAGTCATCCTTGTACAATTAGTGAATCCAGTTTTAGATCGAAAGATTTAAATATTATGAACAATTGGTACTATATATATATATTAATAAGGAATTCGTGAAAAAAAAAATTCGAGTTGAGAGTACCATTCTGCTCGCCTTGCTTAAAACTCAGAAAAACCCAAAACTAGGATGTAAATAATTTTGGTTTTTAAGTTATCCTCTTTTAAAGTTTAGGGATGTTGTCCTTTTTTGTAAATTTTCGCTTTTCTTTACTGAGAATGGCCGAAAAATGCCCTCTTTGCCCGACCTTGAAACAAAGATTACACTTCCTACAGAAATAATTACTCAAATCCAAAAACAGCATGATCATCTCCTCGATCTTATCTTTCTGTTGATACCAAAATCGTACTGTTTCACTTCAGTCAAAGATTACTCTTCTTAGAGAAATATTTATGTAAACTCTGATCAAAATGTTCTGATCCTCGATTTTAACTTTCTATTGATCCCTAATTTTTACTGTTTCGCCCCATTTTGAAATATCCTTATACATTTTAGTTTCCCTTCTTTAGGTCTTTGTGCTCTTTCTGGCCCTTCTTTTTTGATTTTTAGATTAAATTCTAAGGTTTTCCGCGAATTACAGATCTACACTTTTTCCATTTTTGGTTTTTCGCGTTGTTTTGATTAATTGATTAGTGGTATAATAGTACGCGTCTCACAACTGAACA
>JAKTTJ010000131.1:0-11853 GCA_030581495.1 Waltiozyma xylosica | reverse complement strand
GTGGTTTGAAGGAAAGCGATCTTAAGGATGGGAAGATTGTCAAGGATGAGCTATAAGTGCTCTCTTTAACGATTTAGGAAACATGTAACTTTATTTATATTGCATTTCAATTTATTTATTTATTTATTTATTTATTTATCAAACGTTGCAATTGTAGCTGATTTCGAATTAAAATTTTCTATGTGTATAGGTGAATCGAATTTTTAATTGCTGTATATTCAAATCATACTTCAGTTTAACTGTCTTAAAAGCTCTTTAAGTATAATGTAGCCGTGATATCACGTGCTTCGTCTAATTATAAACTAGGTCTGCACTGTTTCATTAAGATCAATTCCCCGCAAGGCGCTTGGTAAACCAAGCTAATGAAGAGAACGTCGTGGTGGAGTTAAGGAGCCACCTATAACAAGAAGTAAACTTCAAAGGTGTCCCTGTTGCTTATGTAGATTATCGTATTAATTCTGATTAGCTACTATCGCTTGGTATATCGCGCTTTGTAAGCCGATGACAAATTTTAAATTCAGGGCTGCGGATGTGGAGAAGCTCCGGCAGAACGAATTGTACATGACAAAGCTCCGTGATATGATTATGCATAACTTAGAAATGCATCATTCATGTAATGGGTTTGCTTTTTAATATAAAAACACCTTAAGACCCATCAATCTTCCCAACAAGTATTTCACCTCAATAACTCTTTTTTTCATCACCAGTTCAATAATAAATTAGAAGTTCGAACAAACACAAAAACAAACATAAACACAAGCACAAATAAAAACACACAAATACAATACACAATGTTTCCAAAAGTCGCAGTTATCGGTTTAAACGGTCTCTTAGGCCAATATGTGATCAATGCCTGAATTTTCGAATAATTCTTTTCAAAACTCTCACATCTCATCAGGTTGTTGATTGCCTCTGGTAAGCAACCAGTTGAATCCGACAAAGTCGAATATGTTAAATTCAGTGTTGGTGATGGTTCTTTATCCAAGGCTTTGAACGGTGTCGATATCGTCATTCTTTTGGGAGGTGTTCCTAGCTCTCCAATAGATGAGATCGGCTGCTTTGAAGGATAACAAAGATACTGTCAAGTTATACATTCCTTCTCAATTTGGTACCGATTTACCAGCTACCGGTGTTGATTTCCCTGGCTTCCTTGATATTAAGACTCAACATTCTCAAGCTGCCAGAGATATTGGTTCCTTTAAATTCATTGATATCTTCACTGGTTTACTTATTGACGAGAATCAATTGTTCCTGGGCTCTCCTGTCTCAGTGTTAAACCTCGATGCTGAAAACAACAAGGTTGAGATTGTTGGTGATTTGAAGGATGATACTCCGGTCAACCCATCTTTCTGCAAGGATATCGGTAATTCTGTTGCTGCTATTGTTTCTAATCCAGAACATTCTACATTTCCAGATCTTGTCCATATCTACTCCGATGACATGGCTTTAGGTGAGTTGGTTGCTCATTATGAAAAGCAAAACCATATCACTCTAGAGAAGAAATACGTTTCCACCAACGATATCGTCACCGAAGCTAAGAAGAAATATGAGAACTTCTCTTTTGAAGATTTGCTCTTCTATTTGAGAACTTTGCTTGCTCAAGGTGATGGTAAGGGTCTTATTTTTTCTTCAAAGAATGAAAGAGAGCTAGTGAACCCGGGCGAATCTTTGTTCAAGTGAACTAAGTACCAAGTTTGAATGATGATCTGTATAGCTAGCCGGTTTAATTTATAATGCCTTTATGTCCTTGTTTAATCGATTTGGTAGGTCGTTTAATATGTATGTTTGTTTATTTTATTCATGCATGAACTTAACTTTACTAATACTGATAACGCATTTTGCACCTATAAACTGGGGTACCTCTAAATAGACCTAAAGTTGTGTGCTATATTCGACACCATCTGTTCGCATTTACTTGAGCTGTTCAACATACATATAGATGCTGACTACTAAGTCTCTAGTTTCACCTCTCTATGAAGCAATGGATAACGAATGGACAGATATAATCCCACAACAGTCATTTAGACTCGGCAAATGCGAAGCCACGTAAAACCTTGAAGCAAGAAGAGTCAATCGACAAGTAATTTAAGGTGAGGATTTTCTTCCAAACCCTTCAAATCAAGTAGCATTAATGTTGCTGTTAGAACGGTGAGTGGGGGGTTGAATACCGACCGAACGAATTGTATTTCGTTGAGCTCTAACCCGACCATTATCAGATTCTCAAAGCACAGAAGATATAGACTTTTTCCAAATCAACTCACTTTTCAATGATCAAAGTAATACCCAGATCAGCTTCAAAATCAGGCAAGACAAACAACTCATTCCTATTTCCATTGTAATTCACCCTAATCAAGTTTGTCTCGCCGCCTAGTAGTTTAGCATTCTCAATAAAATTATAGGAAATCGCCTGGATTTCTTCAGCTTTACTCTTCAAGACCTTTTCAATCTCTCCGGAACTTGAATCGCTGGTTGAACGTTGTTGAGTCCAGGCATAAACAACTTGTGAGCTGGATAGTTGACTAATGATGATTTGGAGTTTGAATTGGGACGTGGCGGCCGAATACGATGAAGAAGATTGATACACGGATTTAATGGAGTCTTGAAAGAATTTGAAGGTTGTGATTTGAGATATCAGCTCTACCGGTGGTAGTAGAGTATATTCAGATTCATCAGGAGTGATCATTGTTTGCAATCGTGTCAATGGAATCTTCTTCAATCACCCCTTTCCTAACTGTTGCCTGTATATGATTTAATGAATTCGATCGATCCGAAAACATCCCGATCTCATGCAGCCCTATTATTGAAGCGCGAATGTTCCTGAAAAAGAAACGTGTAGTTGAAAGCACGGTTCAGGCTGAGCATAACGACTCGCAGGCACTCAGCTGGGAACAAAAGAGCTGCGGCTATAAAAAAATTGTGTCATTCTCCGCTTATATAGTTCGTTCTAAAGAACTATACGGTTTCAGAAAATGGAAACCTTTGAGCAAGTCTTTGCTAAGATCTGATTTCTTCAAAACATTATGCAGTCATAAGCTGAGGGCTAAACAGAATCTTGATGACAAAAATGGAAAATTCTTGATGTCAGCGGACGCGGATGATTTGTTATGCTCCAAGAGTTAAACTTTATATCCCTGCCCTTAAATATACAAAAGCTAAGTTGAAGCGCAAAATTGCAAAAAGCTTGATCATTGGGGGCAAATTAAAGGATAAATTTGCAACTCTGTAGCTTTTTTTGTTTCATTTCCGAAATGTTTTTGTACACGAGATTAGCAGTTAGCCGGAATAATTCTCCAAATCTTGTAGCTTTTGCTCCCATAAGACTCAAGTCGTACTGAAGATCATCCTTCTGCAGTCTTTATTGTGTAATAAATACAAAAGAAAGTGCGAATACTACGAATTATCAAGAAAAATATCATCCCTCAGTTAATAGTAGACGATACAAACATTTTCGCCAGTTGGGGCCTGTCACTTTAAGCACCGTCTCGACCTTTGCATTCAGAATGTGCTATTTATCAAAAGCATCGGTCCGCCTGCTTGGGTTTGGAATCAGGATTCTTAAAGCTAAATGGATCAACTAGATGATACTTGCTGATTAAGTAGTATTCAAAGGTTCATTCTTCGCACCTTTCTGGGAAACAAATCCGTGTGGCGTTAGTGACACTGATTGGCCAGAAATAAGAACATAGAAAGAAAAATATTGGAAACTATTGCCTTCTTGAGGCAAGGGGCTAAAGATTATATAATCTTTTTGTAAACACTTTCTGCGCAGTCGACCTTGCGTTGTACGCAGATCTGACGTAGTTCTGTTGCCTATAGCTAAGTTAAGACGGCGAAGTTGAGTCAGGCCAGACATCAAACCGCCGCTACCTCAAAAGCCGCAACCATTCCGTTGGGACCCAAATTTACGATCAGGATCTCCGAAAGATCGGAACAGATCTGGAAGAAACACAACCCACAAGAAAGACTCTCTAAATGTGGTTGGATATGCAATTGTCAAACAATATCTATATAATGAAATAAACCACGGCTGCACAAACCAAAGATGAGCTTGCTTTTAGAACAAGAAATATTTTCTTGCTGAGCGGCCTTGCGACAAAGTGGTTTAAAAGCAGCCTGCCTGCGTGCGCATACCGCCAAAAAGGAAAGCTGTAAAAAAAGAAACTCTTAGTTGACGAGCAGGAGAAGCAGCAAAAAGTAATCAAAATCGAAAGCCGTAAAAGAAGAAAAGCATTCGAAAATAAAAACGTGAACGTCGCCACCTGTTCTGAAATATCATACAGTATTACCGAACGTGAACTAAATTTCCTAGTCTTTCTTTGTTTTCTATCAATTACGATTCACCCATTTGCTTTCGCTATCTTTCCACTACTACTCGCTTATAGATTCAAAGCCATTCCAACAGACTTTTAACATCCCTTTAGCAACTTGATTCTCATTACTACTACGATTCAGTTTAAGCTTACACATTAACTCGGGAACGACCTTTGGTATATTCAATTATATTCATATTCCAGCACACGTCTTCCCATCAAACGCTCATTTATCTCTGCTAATCCCCTTTTCTTTATGAATTCTCAGGTCAAAGAAACTACTGAGCAACAGCCACAACCTCAACAAGTTCAGCAGTCAGTTTCCGTTTCAGTTTCAGTTTCAGTTTCAGTTTCAGTCGCAGTTGCAGCCTCAGTTCAAGATCCTGCTTTATACATTCCAGGCGATAAAAGAAAGATGTCTACATCGTCCACTTCATCTCAAGACAACAAGAGAGCCAGATTGGAGAACTACCACCCCACTGGCAAACCTTCCTCCACAGAAGAATCTGGACCACTAACTACAGTCATATCTGCCACTCCAGTTCAAGCTCCATGTCCACATACCACACACAACATACATCACACACACATTCCATCCAAGATTTCAGCGGTTGAGACTAAGGATGACGAGGAAGAAAAGTTATTGGTCACCCCATACCAACATTTGGCCAGATCCAACTTAGTTTCCACTCCAACTGTTGATGTTAAGGCCAACAATGAGTTAAATTTGAACGACGAATTGCCTGTTACTGAGGTTGTTGGACAACGAAACACTGAAGGGCAACAACTAAAGGCTCCTGCTTCTACGGATCTTCTCACTTTGATCACACCAGCTGCTGCTTCTACGTCCGCTTCTGCTACTTGCACAGCAACAGGCACTTCATCTTTAACCAAGCATAAGGGAGTTTCTAAAGTTCGTAAGGTTAGATCCAAGTCTCTGCCAAACATTATCTTCCCAACTCTAAGTGAAGAATTCATCCAAAAGACCATCAAATTGAAGACCACCACTTATCAGCCAAAGAAGTACCAACAACCACCAGTCAACGTACAATCTCTGAGAGAAATTGATTTATCTGAGATCTTGAAGAATCCACAACTCAGACACGATATCTTATTTGACCCACAATTACAGTTCAGACCAAACTTGGATGGTGAAAGAGGTAAGCGTAAGAAGATCACTTATGACAAGTACTGGAACTCTATAAAGATTGAGATCGAGATGTTCCTTAACGGTGATTCCGAAATCTACGAAAATTCCAAGATTCCAACTTTATTCAATACTTTAAGAGATATCTTACTCAGTCTGCTACCTTCCAAGGATCGTCAAGCTGTCATTGACGTCATGGATGTTGAATTAATTATGCAACAAATGATCAATAAGTCTTTGGATTTTGTTGCTTTGTCTCAGTGGCTATCCAACATCTTCAAGGCGCATTGTGCTCCGATGAGAGATGTCTGGGCTGATGAAATGGTTCTCAAGTTCAAAGAATCTCAGTCTGAGAAATCCGTCATCAAGTTAGTTAAAGGTTTAAGAATGATTTTCACCATTTTAGAAGCTATGAAATTGGATGTTGCCAACCATCAAATCAAGTTGTTAAGACCAGTTCTAATCGATACCGCTATTGAATTTGAAAGAGATTACTTCCAACAAATCATCGGCCGTGGTAAATTAGACATCTTTAACTCTATCCGTTGGTTCAAATCTTTTCAAAAGCCTGAAGACGCCGATAAGCCGCAATCAACGATGGTTGAAGCAACCTTGGCCTTGCTATCCTGCTCCAAAATGGTTAATGAATTTCCATCATCTTTGATCTTTGATCATTCCAGATTGATTATGTTAAGAGCTAGTGTTCGTCAGCTTGTTTGCTTACAGCTGTGTGTTGCCTTATACCGACAATTGATCTTCAAGCACAAGAACGATCCAAGAGAACGTCTAGCTATGTTGAGTTTCGATAATTTGAATGCTTTAAAGAGTGAGATTGTCGCTATCATCACCGATGATAATGGTAGTTTCAAATGGACCAGAAACATCAGTGCCATTTCTTTGCATTTAGCCACAAAGGCCACCGGTAAGGCTGATGAACAAACCGTCGAATTTGGTTTCTCTTGGTTGATCAAACAAACACAACCATCTTCTCCAGTTTACTCATTAATGGAAGCTCGTGTCTTCAACGAAATCAAGTCTACCATCTCCAACATCAGCACAGAATTCAACTTGGAAAAGCTTTCGAAATTGGCCAACCAAAATCAACCAGCTGGAACTGCGGTCAAGGAAGGTGAAACTAGTGAAGATGTCAAGAATGTTGCTTACAGAATCGCTTTATTGACTAAATTCCACTGGTCGGTATTCAACAACTACTACAGCAGACCCTAATTTCAAAAACACATACCCCCATCACATCACATTTGCATCTTTGTTATATTTTTTTTCTCAAATTCTAATATCATCTTTTCCATAAATTTCTGCATATCTTTTTCGTCGTTATCATCATGTTATCTTTCATCATTCATTCATTCATTCATTCATTGTGTTAAACATTGTCTTCATTTCTGACAATAAGGAATTCTCGGTTTGGTCTTTTTCTTTGCTATTTTATATCGTTTCGTTCTCGGTTTCTTTATAGTCTTTCTTATTATTATAAATTCTATTAGATTTTGGTATAATCGAAATGATTAATGATAAGTGTAGTACACCTTGATCGCTGAGACTCAGCCTATACCTCAAACATTCATGTATGATTGAACTGCCTGAAAGACAGCCGCATGCACGTTTTGAAAGCTGTAGTAAACCAAGTGCAAAATCACCTGACGAACCAGAAAATGGAGGATTATGTTCTTGTGTCTCAAGCAAGCAAAACGTGGGAATCTGAGTCAAGTTGAAAATGAGTTTGAGTACAATCACAAAAGCTCAAATGGATAATATAAGTAAAAACCAAAAATGCTACTTAAAAGCGTAGGAATTGTCCTTATTATACAAGATAGTAGTTAAAGGTAACTTCGTGGATGAAGAAAAAGGCAGCACTCTTATATGAAACCCCAATGGTTAAAGTTGCCATATCCCCTTCCGTTTGGTTGCTAGCTTTAAAACTGAAGTGTGGATATCAATTTCCTTATACATTATCAGTTGAATACTAATGACATTAGGATGTGACTTAATGAGACGTTATTCCTTGGTCATTCTACTATTGTCATGTACTTCCACATTGTATTTTAGATAAATTTTGATATTTTACATAGACTTGTAAGGAATTATAATGGGTCAACCAATCTTATACTTTGTGGAAGATCCCTTTTTACGATGTCGGTCGGTGTTTCTGGTTTTCCCAATCCGGCAAAGTCACCAACGATGATTTTGGAGCTTACACGGATTTAAAGGAAAAGTTTTCAAACAATCTCGCTTCCTTTCTCCATTCATATAGTTTATATACTGAAATACATTTTTTTTACAAAACCAATTCTTTATAAATATGTGTTTAATAAATTCAAACATAGCTTCCCAATAAAGTTTACATATAAAAAGATATTCAATAATTCCAATTATTTCACTCAATCCAATAATCAGACTCAAGATGACCCTTTAAATAATCAAAATTGAATTAGGTTGTTGGTTGTATCTCTTAATTTGTTTTATAAACAATTTTGAGGAACAGAAAATATTTGTAATTGTATCAATTATAACCCTTACCAAATAAGAATTATTGGCCCATTTTGATTACCCCCACCCCCAATTTTAATCATGATCAAATGCATTGGATACCTTTCAAGTTCTGATCATCAGGTGATATGAACGGTGGAAAATGAATTTATATTCTCAGAAAACCTTTCAGGTCTTTCTCATTTGCTCAACATATTGTTTTCTAATACTGATGTTCATTAAAGTTGGGCTCAACTTCCAAATCTATCAACTCATCACGTTCGGTATTGGCGTCACTTTCAACCATATCGTCGTCTATCTCCATGGAGTCATTAACAGAGCTAAAAGAGCCCATGATGGTTTCTTTTGGCTCAGAGTCAGGAGTGGTTCCTTCTTCAGAGAAATTGGTCACCTCCACTGTTTCCCCACCCGATTGATCGAATCAGTTTCATGTCCACCGCTATTGCCAGAAGTTTCACCAATTATTTCTGATGTGTCTCTAATATCCTTCAAAAGGTTGAAAGGATTATTAGCGATTGCGGAGTTGAGGGATTCAGCTTGACTGGATCCGATTGAAACAGATACTCTTGGATTGGTGTTGTTCAACTTGAACTTCTTTGGGGAACGTAACTGTTTGATTGGATGGCAAGGTTCAAAAGGGAAGTCAGTAGTGTTAGTTTTGTCTTTCTCATTGTCAGAGTTATCATTGATTGATCTCTTAGATTGGGATGGGGTTGAAATATGTTCTGCGACATTAGCATGGATTTCGGTAATAGTTTCTTCTAATAGTTGGGTCACAGATGGTGTATTGTTTGATAATTGGATGAATTTGACTCGTCAATGTTGGAACGTGATGGGCTTGGGTTTTGAGTGCTTGGATCTGCCTGAGCCTCGTGGGATTGAACATCGGCTTTGGATTGATCAGTGGATGTGTCTGCATTTGAAGTATCCCTATAGATATTTCTTTCATTCCGAATTCTGTTTCTTTTTGATAGTTGTTGGTGAAGTGTAGCAGTGTTCTCTTGTATGACCTATATTGAAGCATCTGATGCAGTTGACGTTGCATTCAAACCTGAAGTGGTTGGTCGAGTTACACAGGCTGCAGCATTTGATGGTGTTGAGAATTCTGAACTTTGATTGAAGATCGATGTACGATCTGTATTTCTCCTGTGATAATTGGATTCCATTTTGGTCAACTGTTTCAATTCGTTCTGGGGGATCAAAGTATTGATAGTTCACTCCCTTATCTTTGTCATCCGGTGCGATTAGAAATTGCGAGACTCTAATTCTTTCATTCTCAGGAATACCCTCCATACCAAGGACTTCTATTTCGTTTAGAATCTCAAACTTTCTTGAACCTAGGTGTAATTTCAAAATGGATTCGGCACGAGTGAAGTGCTTATTGTAATCGAAGGAGAGCTCTCCAATGATTAGATTCTGGTGGGAGTTTGGGCCATTAAACTCTTTCATTTCATAAGAAATTCTTTCATAGAAAATAACATCTTTTCCATCTAACCCGTATTCTTGAGTTAATTCTGAGATTTTGGATTGAGATTAACCAATAAAGGGTCTTTCAATGGTGAATAATTTCGCTTTGATGAATTCCTTGGCAAAATCCTCAAATTTTGTATAATACAAATCATCCATTCTAATTTGATATTGCGACTTACTTAGCAGACCGTAAGAAAGAAAGTAGCCTTCAGTCTCATCAAAAATTAAATCGATGTCTTCTGATTTTCCAAACTTGATTGAATTTTTGATCCTTTAGGAGAGCGTTTTTCCACTCTAAAATCTTGAAGCGCCAGGGAGTTGATTTGTTTGGCCTTGTGATAATTCCTTATCCTTAAGACCGTCGCTTTCAATAAGTTCCTTAAATTTTGCTAAATCCTTAATTTTCCAGGAGGAGGAAGAATCATCTTTAGATTTGTTCTTTAATAAGTCTTCAATAGCCAACTTTTTGGCTGCTTGAATGCCATAAAGAACCGTTAAGGAGTACTTAGAGTGTTTCGATTCTAGTACGAAATCCTTTGGGCCTAGGATGACTTCCTCGCCCTCGACTTCAAAAAAAATTGATCTTTCTTGGAGAAGGGCTTGGAGTAAATCCAAAAAATTTGAGTTCATTTCATACTTTAGTTCATCCTTTGCAAAAGGAATTAGTAGATCATTAAGAACTCTAATAGTGATAGAGCGTTTACCGAATGTGTTAGAAGCCTTGGTGCTTCCGTGAATCGATTCCGATGCAACACTAGCGTACGTTGGCGTAGTAGTGATGTTTGGGGGTTCATTGTTTTTCTAGTTTTGTCGTTGTTTTCGAACTTTTTTGTGTTTTTTGCTTTATCAAATGATTTAACAGTTTGGTTTAAGGAATTTAGAGTTTGCGTTTTTTTGTCTTTTTTGTCTTTTTTGGTGGTCTTCCTTGGGAGACTTGTTGTTTGTGCTTGGTAGCAAATCACCTTTTTGAACCTATCTCGATCAAAAGACATGGTAATGGGATGAAGGAAAGGGGAAGAAAAAGCTGAGAGTTTGAAAAATGATATTCAATAGCAGTAGTTTGGGTAGATGTGAATTTTTTTTCTCGTATAATCATATATTAATACTTCAAAAATTGCTTTTCTATAATTTTTTTTTAATTAGTAGTCATATATTAATATTTCAAATATAGCTTTCCTATAAAATTTGTATATAATAAATTTTCAAAATTCCAGGAAATTCGTTCAGTCCAATAATCAGACCAAATTAAGAAATAGAAAAAACCTTGCTCAAAATGGATCCTATATCAAGTTTGGGTTGGGGATTCCTTACAACTTGTAAGAATTATATGGATGTTGTCGGAGGGTTTGTAAGCTTCTGGGTATCTGGTTGTTTAATAACTGGTATGAGGGTGATCGCCTAGGATGTAGTTATCGAAGTTGGCGCTGTTCTCAAATAACACTTACTTTTATTAAAATACTAATATACATGCGTTTCGTCGGCAGGTTACTCATGTGGGAATTCTTCTGTATAAAAGGAATTCCTGAGTTGATAAAACTTTTCACAACATAAAATAAGTCGGACCCGATCAGTCTTACTCAGACATGATTGACCCTAACATAAGTCACGTGTAATACCAGGTTGCCCGTGGTCAGTCTGGTTCTTTACACAACTTGAAAGAATATGAATCAGAGTTAGACGAACTCTGCTATAAGCATCATATGATAAGCATCGTATGCTATAAGCATATTATGATACAAGCATCATATGAAGAGTATCATGTGATAAGTATCGTATGATATAAGTATAGTCTGACTCAAGAGACGACTAAGCTGAAAGGTTTTCAAGACTATTTCAGAAGAAACGAGACCAGATTCCTGTTGACACATATACAGAAGATATAGTTTAGGAATCATCTAATTCACGGAGGAATAATCTTATAATAAGTTCAACGTAAGTTGTACTAACAGGTTCACCTAAGTTGTATATTCACACAACTTGTGAGAATATAAGATGGAAGAACTCTTACATAAGCATGTCAAGATTATGAACGATGAGCCATTGAGAACCGAGTGTGGTAATAAAGATATTTCATGTTTTTGAGGTTACATGCATAAGAGAGAGCAATGATTAGTTGAGGGATTATTGGAATATAAAAATGAGACAATAATTCGCTCATTTGATATAGTTAGTTATATGATTGTTAATAAGTTATCTAATCCACGGAGAAGTAATCTTACAATAAGTTCAAGTAAGTCATATTAACAGGTTCACCTAAGTCGTATATTTACACAACTTGTAAAGATACGAGTTGGGTGAACCTGTTAATATGACTTACTTTAACTTATTGTAAGATTTAGTCTCCGTGGATTAGATGATTCATAAACTATATCTCCCTATATATGTTTTAACAGTAATCTTGTCTTCGTTTCTTTCTTA
>JAKTTJ010000130.1:0-12049 GCA_030581495.1 Waltiozyma xylosica | reverse complement strand
TTATTATTATTATTATTATTATTATTATTATTATTATTATTATTATTATTATTATTATTATTATTATTATTATTATTATTATTATTATTATTATTATTATTATTATTATTATTATTATTATTGTTATTATGTGACATCGTAAGCAACATCAAAGGAGTCTCACTCGCCAGTATTTTAACATTAAATTCCATCGGTATTATATTATATATATATATATAAAGAAACACGTACTCTCTCTCTATCTGCACATAAAATCTAAACATCAATATCGTTCAAACCCAAGGACTCGTTCTGTTCAAAGGTTCTATCAAAATCCTCAATGGTCATGTTTGGATCGGCGTCTGGAGCATAGACGTTTTGGATGTAACTGCCTGCAAGAGGATCCTCCATGACAACAGTGAACTTGATCTGGCCCTCGATGGCTTTGTCCAAGTTGGCAAAGAACTCGGTCCATCTTTCCTTGGTTTGGTCCTCCATGGAGTCTGAGCTTTGTTGGAAGACTCTGGAGTGTAATTCTTCGTGCACTTGCTTCAACAGACCTTCAATCGTGGTGAAACGACCACCTAAAGTACCTGGAGTCAAGTCCAAGTTCAATTCTGGGATGGTCAACCCACAGGTTTCGGACTTCAAGATATCTCTGGCCAAATCCTCTGGATCGTCGACAATCAAGGAGATCTTTCTACCCTTTTCTGGAATAGCACCACCGGTCTTGACCTCGTTGGACTTGTACCCACACTCGTGGCATACCGTACTCATGATGATGACGTCTTTGAAATGTGGAATGTTGACAACCTTCATGTGCGTATCACAGGCAGCGTAACACGTAGGACACGTAGCAGAGAAGGTCTGGACTTCGTTGTTGAAGTTCTCGATGTCGGTTTCATCAGAGATAAACCCGGTGGAGGTTGGGTTTCTCTCCTTGTTGGCTAACTCTTCCACCTTCTTACGACGGATTTGCTCCAATTGATCCTCGGTGATCAAACCGACTTGCACATTCTGTTCATCGGAACGAATGTACTCGACGTGGGACCACTTGTGAGAAGCTTCACTTGGAATGAACTCGATCCAGGAGTTACCAGTAGGATCGTCCAATTCGAAGGTCAACGGCAAGGTGCCCTCGGCACCTTCCAGTGTGCTTTCAACTTTGGCAATGAATTGTTCAATACGATCGTGGATAGACTTGTCAATAGCCAATCTTTCTTCCTGACCAGACTTCAAGTCATCGATCATTTCTCTTAGTAAACCTTCAACGTTGGTTAGCTGGCCTCTCTTTGGTGGGATTTCAATGTCTAATTCCTTGAAGTAGCATCTGGCGGTTTCTTGCTTGACAACTTGTCTGTTGAAGTCTTCTTTGGTTTCGATTCTCAAAGTATACTTGGAACCCTTTTCTTGGATGGTCCCGGCTGGTTGTAACTCGGAGTTCTTGAACCCACAGTGTTCACAGCTGAAACTCATGATGATGACTTGGGAGAAGTATGGGATGGAGGTCAAAAGAAGACGGGTAATACCTTCTTCGTGACAGTTCATACATAAGGATTGGATCTCTTGGACTGGGTGACCCTCGGCATCGGCAGCTCCCGTGGCTCTGATACCTTCATCGTTGAATTCAGGGGCGGTTTCAGTGTCAACTTGTTCAGCAGCTTGACCAACTGGAGCGAAGAATTCTTCTTTTTGTTGTTGTGGTTGTTCTGATTTGTTTTCTTCAGACATTGTGTAATCTTGTTCTTCTATTTTGGGTTTCTTGTTGGAGGGGTCTTGAACAAAACTGCTACGTTTCATAGAATTTCAAAAATATCAAGATCAAGAAAACTGAGAACTATATATATCTAAAGAGTTTGTCCTTTTTCCAGCATGTTCTCGGTCGTTGTAGTCTGAAAAAAATTGAAAAGGCTCATCTCTGGAGATTTTTCGAGCTTAGTAATACGTTCCGGGACTTGTATTTAGTCACGAGCACAGAGCGATCAAAAAAAGTCGGAATTCATTGTGTCACATATTTGAAGCCAGGTGCTGCCCTGCAACTGGGGGCAGTGAGGGTAAACAAGCTGTTAATGTGTGTGTGTGTTTCAAGGGATAAAGCCAGTTAGTTCAGCTGGAAGGCGAACTTACCTATCAATTTCAGCGCTCAATTACCAAGTAATATTCATCATATACACTTACTAACATATAGCATTTCATTTCATTTTGATTTAATCGATAGGGACTCTTCATTCAATTACATCGCTAGACTAATCAAACAAAAATCCTAGAGACTAATCATTACTCTCCTTTCTCATAATCAACAATGAAAACAACCAAATCATTGGTCGAAACAGAAACAAAGTATCCATCAATCCTATCTTGTACATTCAACCAGGACTTCACATGTTTCACCCTCTCAACCGAGACCGGCTTCAAAGTTTACAACACAGACCCTATGGAGTTAAAGGTGTCACGTAATTTTCCTGATAACGGTGGTATTGGGAACGTACGAATGCTTTACCGTACCAATTACCTCGCTCTTATTGGGGGTGGTAGAGATCCTAAGTTCCCTTTGAACAAGGTTGTCATCTGGGATGATTTAAAAGGCAAAGACGCTCTAATGTTGAACTTTTATTCACCAGTGTTGAATGTCTTTCTTTCAAGAAGTAGAATCGTGGCTGTTTTAAACAGTAGAGTTTATGTTCATGGATTTGGCTCCCCACCACGTTCTATTGCTAACTATGAGACATGCGAAAATCCTCTCGGTATTGCTGCTCTTTCTTCTGGGTCTTACAACGAATCTGGAAATCACCCAGAAACATCAAGTCCTTCAAATTCTTCAACAATTGCCATCTCACAAATCCTAGCATTTCCTTCAAGAGTCCAAGGCCAAATCCAAATCGTGGACATATCAAATATCGGTAACGAACGGAATCTTATTTCCATCATCAAAGCTCACAAGTCCAAAGTAAGATGTATTGCTTTGAACAAAGCGGGTACTATGGTGGCTTCTGCCTCTGAATCAGGCACTATTATCAGAATCCATTCAACACAGACATGCTCTCTATTATACGAATTCCGTCGTGGTCTGGATCGTGCTGTGGTGTATGCCATGGAATTCTCTCCCTCGGGTTCTAAACTTGCGGTTATTTCGGATAAACAAACTTTACATATCTTCAACGTTTCTTCTAATACCTCCCAACAGAACAAACATCATATATTGAAGAATTTACCTGGTCCTTTGAAACCAGATTATTTCAATTCTGTTTGGTCGTTTGCATCAGTACACCTTGACCAATCTCATGACGTTGACAATAGCGGGCTAAGAAATAAATCGGATACATCTGAAGGTGTTTTGGGTTGGTGTGATGAGAAGAGTATAGTCATCTTGTGGAAATCTAGAGCCAAGTGGGAAAAATATGAAATTATAGAGTCGGAATCCCGCATCAGAGATCAATCTGATAATAACAATAGTAATAGTAATAATGCTGCTGGTGCAGGTGCTGGTAAGAATTATGAAATCGTGAGAAGAGGTTGGAGAAGCTTTAACGACAGCAGCATAGAAGGATCTTCAATTAATGGAAACGGTACTGCTTGATCCTATTGCTATGTATCTATGTTTATGAATAATGAGATAATATTTAAAATTTGAAACCAGCGGAAAAAATCATAATAACTCTTTGACATAATGAGATGTTGGTAGTCCTATAGGTTGAATTTGTTATTGTTAGATGAAAGAAGTAAAGATTGACTGGAGCGATTAACGTAGCCTTGGAATTTGCAAATTGAAGAATGGAAGGAGCGTAGAAGTGGTATTTCTATTTCTCGTGAAATATTTAAAATTTAATTATTTAATTATTATCATTACTATTATTAAAATTTATATTAAAGAAAGGAAAAAATAAAAAATATTAAATCTGAATATCTTTTTTCTTTATTTTATTAGGCCCGTAGCTTTTTATAGCTAAATCAATAATATATATAATTCATTATTTTTTTTCAATATATACATATGATCTCATAAAGACAATATAATGGAGGTGTTCTATCTAAGACATGTAAGATAGTTGACGAGAACTTGAGAGAAGGAATTAACATAAAACAGATATAGATTTAGTAAATATGTATTTAGACAACTGCAAAGCAGATCCAAGCAAATTCTAATAGCTACCAAGACCAAAGAATTAAAAGACAAAAGTATCGTGGATTATTCTTGAAGGCATTTCCCTCCTATGACCAGCAATAATTTAAAATACCCCAAACAAAAAACCGAAGACAAAAAAACAAAAAAAACAATCCAAAATGCAAAGAGAACCAAAAGCACACACATACAAAAAAAGAGGTAGAGGAAGAGGAAGAGGAAGAGGAAGAGGAAGAGGAAGAGGAAGAGGAAGAGGAAGAGGAAGAGGAAGAGGAAGAGGAAGAGGAAGAGGAAGAGGAAGAAATGAATCATATCGTCAGTATTTCAATGTCTTGATGATACATCAAAACTTATCATAAACGACTTCTTCAGAATCATTGCTATCACAACCATTCTGATAAAATAATTCAGCTTGATGGCTGTTGTTGTTGAAAGTCCTCAATTCATCTTCCACTTCATGATAACGCAAAATACTCTCCACATCATCCACATCATGTGAACTTGTTTGATTGAGATATTTATCCTGCGTGGAACTCTGTTGATAATTCTCATTGAATTCGTCAATGGACTTGATGATTTCTTGTAAATTGTAATTGATATGTTTGTTATATTCCAACTCGATTTCTTCACTTTCTTCACTTTCTTCGCGTTCGTCAGTCGTAGTGGTGGAATTTGTCATAGTAGGTCCCTGTTGGAAGTTTGGGTCTTGATTATGGTTATTGATTGACACTTGTGCCAAACTGACAGTCTTCAATTTCTTCATGTTCAGAGGAGTCGACAAGTTGATGGAGTCCTTCCTAGAGTACAATGAAGAAGAGATCGATTCAGATCTAGAAAACAAAGAGTTCTTGCCAATGCTGGATTGAATAGTAGAAGTGGAAGCAGAACGAGGGAATGAACCATTTTTGGATTTGATAACTGTTGGTGAGGTAGGATTGAAACAAAGTGCGCTAGGACCATCTTTCTTACCCACTAATGGAGACAAGCTGTCCTTGGATTCATCGTCATTTAGTTTAGGTGTATTTGGTTCTGATGATTCGACCGGACTGTTGTCAACGTGAGAGATATGGGAGAAAGCGAAAGGAGTACTGATTTTTCTAACAGGCTTAGCAAGCACTTGTTCAGGTTTGTCCTCCTTATGCGTGATTGCCAACTTCTTAAAGAGCTTGAGGAACTTACCGTCCATGCTATTGGAAGTCCTCTGCTTCTCTAGTTGCTCCTTCAGCTCTTGTTCCTGCAGAAGAGTTTGGAAATAGGAGGTTGGCGGTAATGGTGGTAGTTCAATCGTCTGTGAGTTTTGAATGATTGGTTTAGAGGAATTCACCAGTCTAACACTTGGAATGTTATCTTGGTATAGCTTGTTCTCTTCGATCCAGATGGAGTCCATGGTGATATTCTTTGAAAGCTTTGAGAATCTTGTTTTGTTTTGTCTATGATGAACTGGCAATGTCCTTGAACGATAATGTATCCTTGTTCTTAGATCAGATGGCTTCTTTGTCTAAAAGAGTGACAGTGGAGGATGTATGAAACTTATCACTTAGAAAGGAGTAAAGCAAAAAAAAAAGAAAAGCAAAAAAAAAGAAAAGCACGACACGGATCTTGGATAACTCTTTGTATTTAAACCAACGGATAGTAGGATAAACTTTTGAGACACGGGAATGTTTGTTGATTTTTTTTGTATCAGGGCGTTCGCGGTGGAGGAGCAGTTTTCTGACGATTTACAAAGGGGCTACTTTAAGGCGCGTCGAGCCACAGAACCTCGCTAGTTTTTCAAAGGGGGCGGCGGCGGCGGCGGCGACGGTTTTCCAAAAATTCGAGATCTGGTCCCTGTTTGATGACGCTCAGAAGAAAACACGAACACGAACAAGAACACGAACAAAAAAACAAAGAACTAGAACACGAACTGGAAAAGCTAGCGAATAATGAATGGTTCAAAATTTTTTCCATCCTGGAATTTATTTTTTTTCCAATAGAAGAACAGCCAGCTGTTAAGTATTGATTTCGTTGTTTGTCATTTAAAAACAGCCAATCAAAAAAGCGGTCGGGTGCGACGTTTCCAGTACAAGTTTTTTGTCTCACCGCGCCGGTCAGCGCCCACAACTCAGGGCGTACAATTTAGTACGAAGCATTGTTCGAGGCTTCCTTGTTTGGGGGATGTTGAAAAGTAAATTCGATATCGTGTTTTGCTGGTTCCGGAACAATTTCTAGAAAACATACCCCGTTCAAGTCCCATGTTCCAATTGACTTGAAGAATTTAGACGTGTTACGTTACGTACCTGTCTTTTGTAACCGTGTTCTATATAGTGAGCAGTCTATATTATTTTATCCCGAGGCATAGCAGGCTCTAGGATATATCTAGTACGCCAAATTCCCAGTTTTCCCCTGAAAATAAATGGTCTGTCAAAAGAAAAAAACAAAAAACGCAGCGCAGCTACAAACCTCTAGGCGTTTGAACTTTTGGTGGACAACATTAGCAGAAGTCCATCCCAATCGGTTGGTAGTACAAATTTGTTCACGCACATGTAACACCATAAACATTAATCTCTTGTTTTTAACAAAAAAGGTTTTGAGACCACGAAACAGTTTCGAGGACAAAATGTAACACTTCAGAATCTGAATCGGACAAACATCAACCAACACAAGAGAGCATGCAGATGCAGAAGTCCAGTCGGAAAAACACGAACCGCCGTTCATCCAGATCAAATTTTGTTTACCCTTTTGAGAAAAAATGGTGCTACTACTACTACTGCTACTACTACTTCTACATCATTCAAGCGTTTTGGTAGTTGCGAGAAACAGGAAGATTAAAAAAGACCTTCATCCCTGCTATATCTCACAGTCCAGTCCCAGTTAATATGAATGTAGGTATTGTTCAGGTTTCAAGTTGAAATTATACACCAACGCGTTTTTTGAATGTCAGATCTGGTCCCGTGGCCCAAAGTCTTATGCTACCTATCACATCACATATTGGGATTTTTTGATGTAGCTGCGAAGCCCTTCCTTGTAACTGATCGCTTTCATCCCTAGCCGTAGTCCGGATCAGAAAATTGATTATAAAGAGTTACGACTGAGAAAAGAAAATAATATATATATATAGACGTAATATAGACAAGACAATTATTTAAAGTAGATACATGTTAGAAAATAGGATTGAAATCATCCGGTAATCATTTTTTATGACCATGCTAGCTAGACAGACTCACTGCACTGATCTTACTCCAGTTAGCGATCCCAGAACAACAATGGACCACAAAACAAACCATTTGGGTAACAGGTGATGAACGCTATGACACCGTGAACCAGCTCCAGCGTTGTCATGTCATTTTTCCGAAGTTATTTGAGTTGATCGTTTGGAGGATTGATAAGGGTAAATAAAACGAAAGGCGCCCGAAGGGAAACGTAAGAGAGAGCTGGTGTTTGGATGTTCAGGTTGGGCGTTAAATCAAATCAAAACAAACTAAACTAAACTAAACTAAACCAAATGAAAAGGCGAGCCTTGTTCTTTTATAACTCTGATTTCTTCACTCCATCCCTCTGATATATCCATTTTGGAAATAGAAGACTACCTCTCGTACAGAATTCAGCTTTGACTATGTAAAACTTTGAACTATTTCGTACATTGGATTATAATGCCAGATGATCAAGAACAAATCAACTTTGGAACCAACGCGCCACCACCCAATAATGACCATAACCAATTAGAATTGCAAACCGAAACCGAATCCAACCGTGTTCAAAATGAGATAGAAGAAGAAGCGGAGAATAAAATGGGTAATACCTCTCACGTTTCCAATAACTCTTTCATGTGCTCTTTAGACGACCACGAGTTTCTTGATCTTTTGGAAAGATGGAGTCAAAGAAAGAAGAAGGCCAAAGAAGAAGAAGCAGCAGCAGCAGCAGCAGCAGCAGCATCAGCCGCTGATCAAGACGATAACAATGTTTCAAGAACCCCGATTGAAACAGTTCTTCCGGAAAGTGACATAGAAGACTTCAACACAGTTGGTATATTAGACGGAGTTGTTAATGGAAGTAGGGCAGACGAAGATGAACCACGTCGATTGGATAGAAGTTTTGCTGATTTGAACGAAGATCCGTTTGTTGATAGAACTGCTTCATCCCAGGGAAATCCGGGTGGATTCTCCATCAGACAAAGAAACACTCACTCTGTTATCGGTACACATCAGGAAGAACCTAAGCAAGAGCATGAAGAAGAAGGTGAGGAAGAAGGTGTGGACTATGAGGTGGATGACGAATATGTCTTTCAAAGCGGACAAAGACAGCTGCAGCCAGAAAGAGATCACGATCAAAAAGAGGGAGGAGGCGAGCCTGAAGAGGTTGGTCCGGTCTTTGGAGATTATCGTGGGTATTTTGCCCATAAGGGCGCCAATCAACAGAGACAGGATGAAGAATTTTTAGCTTGGGATGAACAGCGAAGAAACATCCTTAAGGACCCCCACGTCGGCTCCGATAACACGTCGTCCCCTCAAGAACAAGACCAATACTCTGACTTGTTGAGCAAGCGATCGGATATCTTGAGAGGCTGCACGATCCACGTCAACGGGTATACGAAACCGGGGATCCACACACTTCACAAACTGATTATTTTAAACGGTGGGAAATTCGTGCACCATTTGAGTTCCAAAGGATCGGTCACTCACATCATCTGTGCAAGATTGACACCGAGGAAACAAATCGAGTTTAGGAATTACAAAGTTTGTCAACCGGAATGGATCGTTGATAGTGTTAAGCGTGGTAGACTGATTAAGTGGTCCAAGTACTCCATCATAGAGGTTGGGTTTGGTCAAACACGGTTGCCCTTTGGTGAAATCGATGAACTGGCGTCGGAAGAAGAAAAGGAAGAAGAAGAAGAAGAAGAAGAAGAAGAAGAAGAAGAAATTGACGCCCAACCAGGTGAAGCCATGGACTCGAGACATCCAAACTTCTTGCAAACATTCTTTGCCAAATCTCGTCTTCATCATCTGAGTAACTGGAAACAAGATCTTCGTTCAGAATACTTGCAACTAGCACTAACACAGGCCACGGCTACGAAGGACAAACACCAGTCGTCCAAATATCCCCACAATTCCAAGGACTTCAGAATCATCATGCATGTTGATTTTGACTGCTTTTTCGCCAAGGTGTCCTCTTTGAACCATCCAGAGATAGATTTTGACACCCAGCCAGTTTGTGTTTCTCATGCCAGCAATGCTAATAACAGACAGAATTTGTCGAAATCGTCAGCCGATGTGTCGAGCTGCAATTATGTCTGTCGGGAATTTGGTGTTAAGAATGGGATGTGGGTTCGAAACGCCGTTGCACTCTGTCCCGAGTTGATCTGTTTGGGTTATGATTTCGATAAATATGAAGAGATCTCCGGGAAGTTTTATGAGATTTTGATGGGGATCGGTGCTGATTCGGTGTTTCCTGTCAGTGTTGACGAAGCGCTTGTCGATATTAGTTCTCTGATCGACGAGAGACATTGTGCGGCACAGATTGAACAGTTTTGTCAAGAGCTGAGACAGAAGGTTTTCAAAGAGACCCAATGCACTGTCAGTGTTGGTTGTTCCTTTAACGTTCTCTTGGCCAAGCTGTCGTTGAGAAAGGCGAAACCAAATGGGTTCTGCCAAACTCTTGAGAATATCGAGGGTTTTTTGGATCAGTTCAAGGTCAGAGATTTGCCCGGGTTTGGCCATTCCAACGAAGCCAAACTTAAGCAGCATTTCCATTTCATCAACAAAGACGAGGAAATAACACTGCATGATTTGCGCTCACTTTCCAAATCTCAACTGGAGAAAATGTTTGGTAATAAGACTGCCTTGAAGTTATACAACTATGCCCGTGGAATCGATTCCACCAGCATCGACGTTGCAGCCAATCCCAAGGAATTCCTAAGGAAAAGTATCTCGATTGATATCAACTGGGGGATTCGTTTCGACACCGTCAAACAAGTCGATTCATTTCTCTATGACGTTTCCAAAGAGATCCACCGTAAGCTTTTGAAATTGAAACTGGTCACAGCTCATGTCACAGTGAAGATTTTGAAAAGAGCCAAGCATGCTCCCGTGGAACCTGCGAAATACCTTGGATGTGGTGAATGTGACGCGTTCTCGAGAAGCTCGAAACTGGCCTTCCCGACCAACGATTACAAGCTATTGGGAACAGAAGCTAGATCTCTATACAGAAGTATTGGCTGTGATCCAGCAGAGTTACGAGGGATCAGCATTCAAGTGAATAAGCTTGTTCCAGAGGGCGATATTGTCAAGCAGAATAAACTGAACTTCAAGAAGATCGATCAGGAAACATTCAACAGGCTTCAAAGCAGTAAAGGCAGCCCGACGAGAAAAACGGATAAAGATGATACTACTACTACTGCCAACGAGAAGGAGAAGGAGAGGGACGTATCTTTTGATCTGTCCCAGATCGACATCCCTAGCAACATCAACAGCTCTGTTATTGAGGAACTGCCATCCCAAGTCAGAGAACGGATCTTGCATCAGAAGAATCTGAACCATCAACCAGTTCTTCCAATCCCGAAAGAAGTTGACGTCAATGTTTTCAATGCACTGCCGCCTGATATTCAAAAAGAGGTTAAAGAAGAATTACGAAGAAGGAATATCAAAATTACCACTGCCACTGCCACCTCGGATTCAGAAAAGAACTACATGTATCAACAGGTGTTCAACTCCGAAGGAAAGATCGAAACAGTGAAAGTTCTCAAATCACCTTCCAAATTCAAAAAGACCCATTCTCCGAAAAGACAAATCTCTCCAAGAAAGCTTTCATCGCCATCCCCAGTTAAAAAAAAGCTCAAATACGATAATACTATCATAGATCTGAAAAATATTGACGAAAGAATCCTCAATGAATTACCGCAAGACATTAGAAATTCCGTCATTGAAGAATACAAATTCTACCATAAGGTCAACACCACCAAACTTGATACTTTGAAAGAGAAAAACCAACAATTGGCGGACCAACAACGCGCCAATTTGCCACTACTACAAAGTTCTACTACTTCCAAAGGGTTCATCTCATTAGTCCAACCTTTAAAATTCCAAAAACTCACTCGACCAAAACGAATAATGAATCTGATATCCCAATGGCTAGAATCTAGTATCCTTGAGGAAATCAGCTCTGGAGACGTCAGGATCTTGGACAAGTATATGGATCAGTTGGTGGATCGGAATAATGTGCTTTATGATTTGATCGTTGAAAGAATCCGGTTGTTTCATAAGATGAAGATCAACGAAGGAGTGAAGTTTTCTGAACGATGGGTTGCATTGATGCAGAGATATTTAGAATAGAAACTATCGCGAACTGATTGCAAATCTCCAAGAATAGAAGCAATGATAGCATTCCCAATAGCAATGCCAATTCGTCCCGAGGTTTGGAGAATGGAAGAAACTAAGCCTTGCAAATTTAAAGGAGTGTTACTCAGGACAGCGTTCGTGTAAATGAGGAAATACAAACCAATTCCAAGCCTTTTTCCGCGATGAGCTGTGAAACTAATTCGAACTTCCAGTAATTGTTCTACACTCCGAAATCCAGACTGCGATCAACAACATTCCCAACGCCAAGGTCTTGACACCTCCTAGTAATGGCGGTTCGTTTTCAAAGAAAAAACATAGTCTGGAAGAACAATGGTCAGACTGTCTGTATCTTTTCCGGTTGAAGAAATGGTGTAGGGATGTCGTGATTGACATGTTGCGATGCGATTAGATGTGTCAGTCAGCGGGGGAAGTTTCCGATTTTGATCTACAGGCGGGCCAGGCTCTTTGAACAATAAGCCTGCAGAATGAAAAATTTTCGTGGGGCCCAATCCTAAGCTCGTTCTGCCACAACTGTTCCGAAAGCGGAAGAAAATGAAGGCGCGCGCACTTCATGCAGCAAAAGGGCTTTGATTGCGGTCATTGTTACCACTTGCATTGTCTTGGAGGCTTAGCTGGTAAG
>JAKTTJ010000129.1:0-13245 GCA_030581495.1 Waltiozyma xylosica | reverse complement strand
ATCAAGGATGCCACCTATTTTAAAGAAATTGCACTTACCTTCATTGAGATACCTTCAAATCTGTGGAAACTATGCATTGATTGGAGACAACTCGTGGGTTTTCCCTGGGTCATTAGATCTCGCATGCTTAGAAGTCTTAAATGTTAAAGACCATCCCGATATCTTTGACTTGTTATCCGACAGTACAATTAGCAAATTAAAGCTGCTGAAAGTCTCTGCTTTCTCCCCTCGAGATATTGAACTTTTGGAATCGAAGGATTTATTCAATCTGCAAAGGTTGAATTATCATAGTTACAATGCACAAACGACTAATAACTTGGCATCCCCACAGATCAAAGCTCCAAATCTTACCGGCTTCTCTTTAGATGGGATATCTGGTTTTGAAGGTAAGACATTATTGGGTATTTCCTCACAATTCCCATCCTTGAAGGCTTTGATCATTGATATTAACCAGGATTCTTACTCAGGTTTTGAACAATGGGATTCAGAATTTCCACATTTGGAATACTTGGCCTGTTGTGGTTTGAATTTCACACGTTTGAAAAGACTCATCAGTTCCTCTTCTTTCCCTGAATTACAATCTTTGACGATGAATTTCAAAACTCAAGAGAAATTAAATGGCTGGGCGATTGAGGTACAAGCTCCTAAATTAAGAAACCTAGTGGTCACCAAGTCTCATTTCCGCCACAACCAAGCTCTTAACGAATCAAACTCCACAGCAAAAACTCACATAGTCATCAAAGGATACCCAAAATTAGAGAAGTTCAACTACACAGAAGATATCCAGGAAATTACAATCACTGACTGTTCGGAATTCAAGATGATCGAATGTACTTACACATCTACCAAATTGGAAAAATTAACAGGTTCAAACTTACCGAATCTCTCATATCTTTCTCTCTACGCATTCACATTACACGACCATATCAAAGCGGAAAGCTTTGGAACTAATGTGAATACTGAGTTAATGAAGAGAAATATCATAAATTGTGAGGGCACACGTTCTCGGGTATCATCTATTGATGAAATCTTGAATGGCGGATCCATAGATTTGACCAAACTCAATGGCATACAGCGAGAGTTTCAATATGTTGCTGATCAGTTGGAATACAAAGATAAGTTCCTCGAATGGGAAGAAATTTTAGAGAGCTATCTTTAAAAGAGGAATATTTATAGCATATATTATTAAACTAACTAACACCAATATCTGGAGTAGTCCAATTACCAGACGGCCACATCAAAAGACCAGCTCTTGTATAGTCACCTCTTCTAGTAGTGTCCAAAGAGGATCTTGCGATTCTAATATATAATGGAACAGAATCCGACTTGTTTAAAGCTTGTTGAATGATATTTTGTAGATACCCTTCAGATTCAATAAAAGTATTCATTTCTAAAGAGGTATCAGAACCAACGTAAACTTCAACATCATTCACAAGTAAAGAATACCCCTTCAAATCACCAATCATATTGGTTTCCACCATTGGTTCGTTCCAGTCCCATGTAAGTACACCTTCAGAAAACTTTATGTCATCAGGTGGTTTCGAACTGATACCAGCTTCTCCTCTCATCAGACTGATATGAGTCTCCACGACACTAGCGAAATCCCATCTGGCAACACCGCTGACCAATAATCCAACCAAAACACCTTGTAACACAAAAGCACTGTTCCCTTTAGTAGCTGTCCCTAATACGAGAAGCATACCAAGAATATAATGATGAATACGTAACTCCAACCCAGGTAAGAAGGCCAAACAAGTAAGAAGAGCAAAAATACTGCCATACAATTTGATGTAGTGACGATGCTTATCGGCTTTCCAGACAGCAAATCCTTGTATGATGACACATGAAATTAAAATCACAAACATAAGAGAGATAGTGAGTAAAGAGCCTGGCTGTTCCTTGATGTCATGTGGTGTTAATCGATCAACGGGCAATCTGTCAAAAGTGATGTTATTGGCAACACCAATCCAGTAAAGAGGGTACCAGAGACCACATCTGGCTAAAACTGAGGTACCATCTGATTCATCTAACGTATGCTTCACAGTAGTGTGCCATATCACATAGAGAACAAATAGGAATGGTAACAATCTTTGGAACCCCAAGGAGATTAAAGATGAAACTGAGCCTTGATCAGTTGGTGATGCAGTTAATGGTGGATCCAAGGTCAAAACAATAGTCCAGAACCCAGTGATGGTATTCACCCAGAAGGAGAACAATCCCGTTGTCATATAAGTTAAAGGAAGTCCAATTATCACATTCAAGAATAAGACCACTAGACGTAAGTCGTAACATGGACCAGAGATCTCACCAATGGTGAGACTTTTGAATATGAATGATAGTGGGAAGAACGAATCAAAGGATATAGAAATGCCAGTGTTATATTTACCATTTGCAGCCTTGAATGATAAACCATTGGTTTTGGAAAAGGACATTTTCACACAACCGCCAAGGAAAGGAGAGATAGCCCCACCATGAACTGCAGCAGAACAAGGAAATGAATCTCCGCGATAAGGGTAAGTTAAGTCCTCCTCCTTCTTTGTTTCATAATATTTACCGCCGCCAATGACAAACTGGCGATATTTGACCATTTGATTACCCACGGGAGTCAAGGAATAAGTCCAGCCTCTATCACACAATGCTGGACATTTGGCATAGATCTCTTTGGTTACTTCCTCTTCCTCTTCATGAAAAATATCGTTGACACATAAAGATCCATCAATACCACATTCAGAGTTCTTACCGGTCCAGAAATAACCTGCACCATTACAAGACAGTGAAATTACTTCGTCACCATTCTTTGTGCTTTTAGTGACAGTCTGGAAACTTGGAGACAACAAGGCGTATATTAAACCAAACCACAGGGCCAAATAAAAAGCAACCCCTATTTGGAATTTGCTATCGCCTAAACGGTTTCGTATCTTTGAAGGGAATGTTTCTAGATAAGTGGATCTGGTTGGTGGAGTGTCTCTTATCACCAAGGGCCCGCGCCAGAATCTCTGACATGAAGCAACGATTGGATTTGAGGATACTGGATCGTGAATTTTCGGATGGTCAAGTTGGGCCTGTGAGGTTTGTGTTGATGAGCTTTTTGAATACGCATCATTTTCATTGATGATTTGATTAGGTGAAGATGAATTTGGTTTTGTGGATTCGAATGTTAAAGACTGATCGTATCCTTGTTCCAGAAGACGCTTGTCTAGTTCTCTTTCCAAATCATGAAACTCCATTATAATGGCGGAGTAGTAATTGTCAATGATTTGATTGTTTTCTGAGAGCAGAAACCGTAAGTTGTTTCGGTATCTTGTACTTGTTTGGCAAGTTTTAACTTGGTGAGTCTAAAAGTTCTGAACCACCTGTAAATTAGCGCGCTGCATATCCGATGGATCCGATTGTTCCTCGGGAGAAACTAACAAAATCCACCCAGCGGATAACAAATAATTTCTGTGCTTATCCGAGACCGCAGAAAGTCACAGGTCAGGCAGGGCCCAGAAGACTACAAATTACAAGTCAAACAATATTTGTAGTACGTATTAACTATCAATTAAAGATGTAGTGATGATATCTATTATACAAAGCTCTTTAAACCCAAACCATTAAATAAAAAAGAACAAACAAGAACAAAAAAAAGCGAAGAAGTAAAAACAACAACAAAAAAAAGCGAAGAAGTAAAAACAACAACATTAAAACCCAATAGAATGAAACCAAATAAAACAAAGTGAAACAATCACAGTTCAAAACTAAGAAATTTAACCGGAACACATCTCACAGGCCTCTGGGTTGTTAATGGCACAAGCGATAACTTGAGAAGAGAAGATATCACCTTCAACGTCTTCTTCAGTGGATGCCGGAACAGCTGGGACTGGTTCTTCTTCCTTGACAGCAACTGGAACTGGTAAAGGCTTGTCTTCGATGGATAATTCAGCAATGGATGATTCAGCAGTAGCAACGTCGTCTTGGGCGGCAGAGGCAGCAGTGGATGGCGTTGGAGATGGAGTAGAAGAGCTAACTGGAAATTCAACTAATGGCTTCACAACAACATTGGTCTCAACCGCAGAAGTTTGTCTTGGAATGTACTCTGGTCTAATCAACTTAGATAAATCAGCGATATTGTTTTGAGCATTAGCGGCAACAGAAGAATCAACAGTGAATTGAATAGCAGCAGAAGCAGCTTGAGTTCTTAAGTAGTACATACCAGTCTTTAGACCCTTCTTCCAACCGTAGAAGTGCATGGAGGTCAATTTACCCATAGTTGGAGCTCTGATGTGGATGTTCAAAGATTGAGATTGATCAATGTAGGCAGCACGGTCGGCAGCCATGTCGATGATGGTCTTTTGAGAGATTTCCCAAACGGTTTTGTATAAATCTTTCAAATCTTGTGGAATATTCGGTAAGTTTTGAATGGAACCGTTATCGGAGATAATGTGAGACTTCATGGCGTCATCCCAAACACCTAAATCGACTAAGTCACGTAACAAGTATGGGTTGACGATTTGGAACTCCCCAGCAAGAACTCTTCTGGAGTAAATGTTGGACGTGTATGGCTCGAAACATTCGTTGTAACCTAAGATTTGAGAAGTGGAGGCAGTAGGCATTGGAGCAACCAATAGAGAGTTTCTAATACCGTGCTTGACAATCTCAGCTTTCAAAGAATCCCATTCCCATAGATCAGTTGGTTTGACGTTCCATAAATCGAATTGTAACAAACCTTGAGAAGCTGGAGAGCCTGCGAATGATTCATAAGCACCTTCTTCCTTGGCTAATTCTAAAGAGGCTTCCAAAGCGGCATGGTAAATAGTTTCGAAGATTTGAACGTTTAATTCCTTGGCCTTTTCAGATTCGAAAGGTAATCTTAAAACCATGAAAGCATCAGCTAAACCTTGAACACCAAGGGCAATTGGTCTGTTTCTCATGTTGGATCTTCTGGCTTCAGGAACTGGGTAGTAGTTACGGTCAATGATTCTGTTCAAGTTCTTAGCAACAACCTTGGAAATCTTATGTAACTTTTCAAAGTTGTAGAATTGGGTCAAGCCATCGTCGGACTTTTCAATGAAAGCTGGAAGGGCAATAGAGGCCAAGTTACAAACAGCAATTTCTTCTGGAGAGGAGTATTCGACAATTTCACAACACAAGTTGGAAGACTTGATGATACCTAAGTTCTTTTGGTTGGTCTTCTTGTTACAGGCATCCTTGTAAAGCATGAATGGAGTACCAGTTTCAGTTTGAGCCTCTAAGATGGCGTACCATAACTTTTGGGCCTTGACAGTCTTTCTACCCTTGCCTTCCCTTTCGTAACGTTCATATAATTCTTCGAATTCTTCGCCGTAAGTTTCAGATAGACCTGGAGCTTCGTTTGGAGAGAACAAGGTCCATTCTTGGTTGGCTTCGACTCTCTTCATGAACAAGTCAGAGATCCATAAAGCAGGGAATAAATCTCTAGCTCTGATTTCTTCCTTACCGTGGTTCTTTCTGATATCAATGAAGTCGAAGATATCTGCGTGCCATGGTTCTAAGTACAACGCAAAGGCACCTGGTCTCTTGTTACCACCTTGGTCAACATAACGAGCAGTATTGTTGAAGACACGGACCATTGGAATGATACCGTTAGAAGTACCATTGGTACCAGCAATGTAAGAACCAGTGGATCTAATGTTGTGAATGTGTAAACCAATACCACCAGCAGTCTTGGAAATCAAAGCACACTGCTTCAAAGTTTCATAAATACCTTCGATGGAGTCATCTTGCATGGCAACAAGGAAACAAGAGGACATTTGTGGATGTGGGGTACCAGCGTTGAATAAAGTTGGAGAGGCGTGGGTGAAATATCTTTCAGACATCAAGTTGTAGGTTTCAATGACAGACTTAATATCACGACCATGGATACCAATAGCAACTCTCATGACCAAGTGCTGTGGTCTCTCAGCGACCTTACCGTTGACTCTCAATAAGTAAGATCTTTCTAAGGTCTTGAAACCAAAGTAGTTGTAGGCAAAATCTCTGTCGTACACAATAGCAGAGTTCAATTCGTCCTTGAATTCTTGGACAATGTGGTAGGTTTCCTTGGAAAGCATAGGAGAGTGCTTGTTGGTCTTTGGGTTGATGTAATGGTATAATTCTTCAACAACAGCAGAGAATTGCTTGGTGGTTTGCTTGTGCAAGTTGGAGATGGCAATTCTGGCAGCTAAGGTGGCGTAATCTGGGTGGATTGTGGTCAAGTAAGCACACGTTTCTGCAGCCAAATTATCTAACTCAACAGTGGTGACACCTTCGTAGACACCAGAGATAATCTTTTGGGTGATCTTGACAGCATCAACGTGGTTTGGGTCTAAACCGTAGCAGAGACGGGAGATTCTAGCAGTAATTTTGTCGAACTTAACTGGTTCACGACGACCATCTCGCTTGTAAACGTACATGTTGGATGCTTATTAGGGGTATATGGGAAGTGGTCTAAAGTGATAAAAGGATAATATACCCATGAGACGCTTGCTCGATAGTGGTGAAGATTGGGAAAGTAGCTGGAGGATTTGTTTATATACGAAAATTTTGCCTTTCGTGTTTTCGCGTCCAGCGAAGGCAAAAGTTTCAGATTTTTCGTGTCGCAGCGCGTTTTCAAAGAGGGCAGCGACACGTCTTGGTCCTGTCATTGGCCGAAAACTCATGAACACACGACCTTGCGTGTTTACTTTTGCTCAAAAAAGGTGATTTTACTCAGATTACAAATCATGTTTGTTTACTAATACACTAGAGGCGTCTCCTCAGTTGGCTTCAAGACAAAACAGCTTTTTAACTATACTTTGAGATATATGATAAGCTTTGTTTAGAACTTAAAAAATGTCACACAACTGGCGAATCATTTCATCTACAAGCAAATTCTTTATAAAAAGCCTTCCCTTTTCACACAATTTCATATTACAGTGCCAAAGATAAGAATTCTAGATCCATATATCTCCGAACGAATATTCTAAAGCTATGTAATTAAATAATTTTATCTAATCGAGTATGATTGATGTTAGATTAGCTAACACTCACTAACAAACAAAATAGATGTGCTGCTTTTAAGGTGTTTTCACCTACTTGTAAATGAGCAATCCATAGATCTCATCAGTCGCCGGCATACGCGAGTCTACAACGCATCCATAAAGTTGGACGCGTACATAATTTTTATTAGATCTTTCTCTTCGGAAAAAATGAAAAGCGGACAGTAATTTACGCGTCAGTTGCGGTCGTGTCCGCTACAGGAGTTTAGTAAACAATGTTTTTGAAAAGCGAACAACCTTGGGAAAAACAGGCTAATTATCAAATGAAAATATGGACTGCAAACGTTGGGATTATTTTCAGCACTTCCACCATAAGAAAAGAGAACTTTTGTCACGACTTCCGTCTCTCACTGTGTGATTAGGATTCTTGATTATTTAAAAATTAACCCTATATTGTGATTTCGTTTCAGCACGTGCAAATATTGGTGGTAGTTGAGGCCAAGCAACACCTCTTATATCGATAACCAAATTAAAATTTGATTGTCAGAATATCCAAACAGAGTCAATCCAACGTACCCTCCAAAAGAAAAACTCACTGATGAATGAATATATGCGCCAATGAGGATGTCAAGACCTAACTATCTGTTCTAGTTGTCTAAGATCTTTATACTTCTCCACAGCTATCGTGTCTAACAAGAAGAAGAAGTCAAAATCAAAATGAGTTGATATTGATAATAGTAAACCACCAACAAAAGATCTATTCAGGGAATCAAAGATATAATCTTCCATTTCCGAAGAATTATTACTAATGAAGACTTCCCAGATATAGTTGGCACTATCGGTTTTGATTGTTTCACGATTTTTTAAAAGGTTCAATGCAGCTTAAGAAAGAGGAACAGATTTTTAAAAACCTTATTAGGATACTAAGATTCAACAAATTCCTGAGGTATAGATTACAATCTGACAATTTTATCACTGGTGATTTCTCGATGAAAGGATGAATTGACGAAGGTGCTGAGAAAGGGTCTTAAGCTAGTAAGGTTATGTTAACGGGATTTAAAATAATCTGTTATAATCTGAGCGTTTAAATTGACCAGGTTTACATTTGCTCGAGCTGTGAGTAAAGCACGAGATATTCACCTTATGTGATAGATAATGATACTGGAGCTTGTATCTGTGATGATTGTTTCCCTCTTAAAATTTAGGGAATCCTTATTTCCAGGGCCTCAATAATTGCTACTTGCTAGAGTTTTGGGGTAAATTGTTGAATGGATCGCTGTTAACTTCAAATTAGAATATAGATTTAAGAAACATTCCACTATTAGCTGCAAAATTTTTAATAAAACTTTGATTTCCTATTAAAGAATTCTGATGTCATAGAACAAACACTGCTTAAAATTTTCGTGCTATCATGACATTGTCAAGACAATCAGTTGTTATAAATAGTTAATAGAAAATTCACAGAATATTCGAAGTTTCAAGATTAGGTGAACATGATATCACATCCAATATCAGCTAGTTGGATTTCGCACGTGACATCCTCGGAGTATTGTACCTCGGAAAAAATTCTAAATGTAAACAATAATAAGCTTGACATGTCTGAGAGGATAAGGATCATGATGGCGAATTTAGATGGAGTTCTCCTTTTCCCCATTCAAAATATCAAATCGCTGACTTATAAAAACTTTGCAATTAACTCTGAATGTTTCGCAAAAGAAAACTACCCAATAATGGGAACATCAATCAAGCTCAAACCAACTTAAAACAGCAATCATCTGTCAGAAAAACATCCCAAGACCTCTGGGAATCTAACCGTCTTCACACATCAGGCACCCTACAACATAATCAAATTGATACAGACTTCGAAGCGGATAATCATGGTGATGATATTGATATATCAACGCATAAATTGACACCTCCGTTTCTTAGAGAACTTCAGTCCAACCCACAATCAACGATCAACTCCACGATAACTAACAGTGGTTCAAATGGAGGCGGTGCGATCTCACCAGTCCGTGATCCTACCTCTGACCTGGCTCAGGCTGCTAAAAAGGGTAGTCTTGTTGTTAGAGAAAGGAGAGCTGCGAGAGAACGAAAGGAAAAGGATAAAGATTCTCTACAGCAACAGCAAAATAAGAAAGAAGATGAAGATAAAGACCTAGCGAGATCCGAGAATAAAGAAGATGATAACGAGATTCAAATTAAGCGACAAGAAGAAAACCAGATATACTCTGAGGATTCAGAAACTGCCGAAGTCAAACTTACTCCTCAGCAGCAACGTTTGACTCTACCAGCATATCAACATCGTTCAGAATTATTGAAGATCATTAATGAGAACCAAGTCTCCATTATCATCGGTCAAACTGGTTCAGGTAAGACCACACAATTACCACAGATCATTTATGAATCCTTAGCTAACCCCAACAGTACAGAGAAAAACGATATAAAGATGATTGGTATAACGCAGCCACGTCGTGTTGCAGCAACATCGATTGCCGCCAGAGTTGCCCAGGAAACAGACACTAAATTGGGTTCCTTGGTTGGTTATGCGGTTAGATTTGAAGATGAAACCTCACAACAGACAAAGATCAAATATATGACAGATGGTATTCTTCTCAGGGAAATGACACAGGATCCAGACTTATCTAAGTACGGGTGTATTATAATGGATGAAGCGCATGAAAGGTCGTTGAATACGGATATTTTACTGGGTTTAATGAGATTGTTACTACAAAGACGTGGTGATTTGAAGCTTATCATTACATCTGCCACCATGGAACAAGGAAAATTCACACGGTTCTTCGGTGATGCTCCTGTTTATATCATTCCTGGAAGAACGTTTCCTGTTGATGTGAAGTACGCTGATTACTGTTGTGATGATTATGTTGAAAGTGCTGTTAAAGAAGTTCTGAAGGTGCATTTGGGAAATGATATTGATAGTGGGGATGTTTTGGTTTTCATGACAGGACAAGAAGACATCGAGACCTGTTGCCAGTTGATCCAAGAGAAGATCAATATGCTTGACACGGACGTCAACGACGAAGAGGATAAAGTGAAGCCTCTGGAAATTTTACCTATTTATTCCTCTTTACCACCGGAACGACAGTCGCTGATTTTCAGACCGCGTCGTAAGGGACACAGAAAATGTATCATTGCTACGAATATTGCCGAAACTTCACTTACTGTTGATGGTATAATCTACGTTATTGATTGTGGTTTTGCCAAAGTAAAGGTTTACAATCCATCCATTGGACTTGAATCGCTAGCTATCACGCCAATATCAGCTGCCAATGCCAAACAAAGGGCTGGTAGGGCTGGTAGAACAGCTCCAGGTACATGTATCAAACTTTACACGGAATCAGCGGAAGAAAATGAGATGTATCAATCTTCAATTCCTGAAATCCAAAGAACCAACTTATCGAACACTTTGCTTTTGCTCAAATCGTTGGGAATCAATGATATTTTGAAATTTCCATTTCTGGATCCACCACCAAGACAATCCATTATCGCTTCATTGTATGAACTTTGGTCTTTGGAAGCCCTTGATAATTTTGGAAACTTGACCACTTTAGGTCGTAAAATGACTTCTTTCCCACTAACTCCACCGTTATCGAAACTTTTGATATTGTCATCACAGAGAGGTTGTTCGCAGGAAATGGTCATTATAGTTTCAATGTTGTCCTTGCCCTCTCCATATTTACGTCCCACACAAAGACAAAAGGAAGCTGATTTGGCACGTGAAAGATTCCTTGTCCCTGAGTCCGATCATATGTCTCTGCTAAATGTGTATCAATCTTGGCTACATCATAAGAAATCTATGCAATGGTGTCGTTTGAACTTCTTGAATCATAGAACTTTGGTGAAGGCTGAAGAGATTAAGAATCAATTGGAACAGATTATGGCTTCTGCAAGATTATCTCTGGTTTCTACAGGCTCGGATTGGACCATTCTGAGAGAATGCATCGCTGCTTCATACTACCATCAATCTGCCACTTTGTCTCCTTCATGTCATTCTACTTATTTGCATAATCTCACGGGTTTGGAATTAAAGTTACATCCTACGTCAGCACTCTATGGGATGGCTTCGATTCCAAGGTACATCGTTTATCATGAATTATTATTTACCACAAAGCAATTTATTTCTGGTGTCACAGCTGTTGAAGGTCGTTGGCTGGTGAATTACGGCCGTGCTTACTTTGACAAGAAGATCAAGGGGCAAGAGGACAACGGTCGTAATAAAGAGAAACTAAAAAAGGAAATAGAAAGAGACTCGAAAATATACGAAGAAAGAAAATCACAGGAAGAAATGGAAAGAAAGCTGAAGAAACAAAGAGTCAAGGATAATAATTCTGGTTCTGGCCTCGTCAATGTTGGGACAAGAAGAAGAAGAGGGTTTTGAACAACACACTGATTTAGAAGTTAGGCAATGCGATATATAAGAACTAAACGGATTCTTCCTCTACTTTCAAAGCTAAGACTTTTTCAATAGTATTTTCTTCAACAGTGTCGTCAATGGATCCAGGAGTTGGACCGGCGCGAGGGACGCTTTGTCAGGAAGTGTTCTTTGTCGGGATAAACTTGCTAGTGAGCCAATATTCGAGATTGTAATTGTGACAACTATAATTGGCAGGCGAGATGATAAGGTGATATATCAAGATTTTGAAATAAGAACAAGTAATAATTAATTACATAAAATTGTAATTAGAGATCACTCACGTGATTAGGCAATAAATTACTAATCATATCTTGTTTTCAGTCTAGGTTATTCTAGCATAATCACCTATCTCGCCCTTCTAGGATATCCTACCACAACTACCTAGCTTATCTTATTCTAGGTTATTCTATTCACAATAGCCTAAACCAATTACGCTATTTCACTAATATGTACAAATAGAGCTCTTATCCTGTTCAAGATCCAATCTCCTCACTTCTATAGACCTTTTATATAGAAGTACCGACGAATCATTACATGTTATCAATAACAACCACTTTAGGGTCTTATCTGTCTCCTAACTACTACAAAAATTGGTACTATATACATATTAATAAGGAATTCGTGAAAAAAAAAATTTCGAGTTGAGTTTTGAATTTAGTACCATTCTGCTCGCCTTGCTTAAAACCCCAGAAAAACCCAAAACTGGGGTCTAAATAATTTTAGTTTTTAAGTTATGCTCTTCTAAAGTTTAGAGATGTTGTCCTTTTTTTGTACATTTTCGCTTTTCTTTACTGAGAATGGCCGAAAATTGGCCTTTTTTGGGTGCGCGATCTTCAGACAAAGATTGCTCTTCTTAGAGAAATGGTAACTCAAAGTTTGATCAAGACGACCTGCTCCCCGATCTGATCTTTCTAATGATTCCTAAATATTACTGTTTCACTCCATTTTGAAGTATCCTTATGCATTTTAGTTTCCCCTCCTTAGGTTTGTGCTCTTTCTGGCCTTTCTTTTTTGATTTTTAAATTGAATTTCAAGATTTTCCGCGACTGTTTCCATTTTTGGTTTTCCGCGTTGTTTTGATTAATTGCTTAGTAGTAGTACGCGTCTCACAACTTAACACTACACTTTGTATGGCTAGACTCCGGCATCGAACAAACAATCCTACCGGTATTTCATCCTATTACCGCCCTCAGAAACGTCCTCCTCCTCCACATCCTGTCGCTAGACGCCTTTGAGTGAGGAATCAGGTTTCTGCAATTGAGGTTGAGCCACCTCTTAACGATACAGCTCCTATTGCTAGCCGCCTTCGAGTAAGAGCACCTCCCCCTACACCTCCTCCAGCCCGTGTGGCCCAACATGCTTTGGCAGCTATTATGAGAGAGAACCTTCTTGGGGATCCCATGACTAATCTTCAAGATGCTCAGGAGATCATGGAATTTGAGGAAAATGAATTGATCGATTTGGAAGAAGATTCCCAGAACAAAGATCCCCAGGACAACAGTCCTTCTCCACGTCATGCTCCACCTCAACGTCGAAACTCCGAGAGACCTCAGATGTATCATCCAGGTCCAATGACTGTCACCTAAGCTCTTCAACGGTGAGTCTTCTTCCTTTTGTTGTGCCAACGGAAAGGTTACGTTAGCCAATTTTCGGGAGCCTCCGGAACCGATTAAGGAGATATTCAGAGACTCTTTATTCCGCAAGTACAGCAGGATAATCAACAGCATGCTTTGTTATGAAAGGTAAATTGTTTCACAGAGTTGCTGGCATGCTACCAAACATAGAAAATGATCAGGAGAAGTTTGCGGAAATCTACACATTAGATCCTTTGACTCA
>JAKTTJ010000128.1:0-13780 GCA_030581495.1 Waltiozyma xylosica | reverse complement strand
GAACTGCAACAGAGCTCAAGAATCTCGAGTTTCTTTCACCGAAGCTTTTTTGTACTATTTCAATGGTATTGGCTAAATACGCCTATTGGTCATCTGTCTGATCTTGATATTTATGCATTGTTTAATGAAATCTAGAGTATAAAATAACAATTGATTAATTAGATCAATTGAATTCGAAGTTCATGGAAGATGTATTGTACTCTGTTGCAATAATCTTCCAGTTCGTCAAAATTAGCTCAATATTATCAAAAATGGGCTTATGTAATCGGATTTTGGCGTTTGGCGTTTAGCGTTTTGGCTTCAGATGGCACAAATATTCAAAATACATTTCAAGGTTGATCAACGAATATAAAATTTCTTTACATGAGGAAAGTTAAGACTAAATTCACGTAGCTTTGTTCGAATCAACCAGAGTTATTCTCTGGACTGCCTTCCAATCCATTGATCCACACTTTTCGCAGATGATTTGCACAGAGCTGCAGCAATCTTCTAGTTTGAGTTCTTTTTCATCCATAGTCATTAAGTTTATACTTTGAACTCTTCCCATAAATACACAATTCGAACAAATACCAGATATCAAATGATTTAACGAATCAACCAAAGCTCAATCAATTCATACCCACTATCAACCTCGAATCATCACGAATAAAGCTGAGCCAAAAAATGGAGAGATGGAGAGAATCAAGTGCCCACTGCTCTAACTCCAAAAGAGAAAGAAAAGATCTATCTTGAATGATAGGAAAAAACCCCAGGAGCTTTACCCCAATGGCAATGGAATCAATGACCAAAGGATTCATCCAGCTCGAGAAGTGATGTACTTTTATAAACTTCACTGAATTCTAGCTTTGTCCTCCTTGATCAGTTTTGTGGGATTTAAAGTACTGTTTGATGAACCTTGAATTGACTTTGGAATACAATCAGCCTCATAAAAAAGTGAAGAGAATAAATATTATCGGCCTTAAGGTTAATTATTGAGTTCTTACTTCAAGGTTAAAATAATGACTTAATGGTCAATTTTAAGTTACTTGGTTCGTCTGCTTTGGAATTCCATGGGCACTATAGTTGGCTCTCTCGACTCCAGCTAAAAACTTAATATTGGAATGAATACCGTTGGTTGTTTTAATCTAGTCGAAACCAGCAGTTGCAGAACAATTTAAAAAGCATTTCAAAAGGGTAATGATTTGAGCCTTCAAATCAGCAGCTTTTGGATGCGGTATACTTGCTCAAGTTCTTTGCAATACATTCAGGATTGGATAGTATTGTTTTGAATATGATAAATGAAGAATCTGCATTGAGTTCCACTTGCAACACAATGCTTGGATAATGCTTTGTTGCTTTGTTGCCGTAGTTCATGTTTTTTTTTCAAGTCTCACTGATGATTTGTACTTAGAGCTGGTTGGTAAGTTTGAAAACAAAAGCTGTTTATTTATGGTTGAAGGTTCTGGAGGAGAAATTCGATTTGAAAAAGACCTTGTAATACCAGAATAAACAAAGCCTTTCCATTATCTGAATGAAGTTGGAAGTAATACATAGATCGAACAAGAGAGTTGATGATTTTGGAGTCGATATGAAGTGATTCTGGGAAAGGAGTTTTTATCGGTGAATAGTTCTGCATCAATTATAAATCTTGTAATCGACACTTGTGGGATATTATCAGATCTTCGTGCTTCAAACATTGACTAATCGTAATTCGTTCAATCCGTCACATCAGTGATCGACCCCCATAAAATTTCATTAAATCTCTGGCAATTCTCAGGGAACCGATCCTTCTTAAACAAGTTTCAAAGCTAGAAACTAAAGTTGTTGTGGGATGTGAAGTACAGTGCTCATCGTTTTGGTAAAAAGAAGACAGACTGAAGCGATCTTCAAGTTGAAGTGTGAAGTGGAAATACTTTGGATGCTGTTAAGTCGTCGTATGGGTTTATCAATTAATTAGATATGAGCTTTCGTTCGGTTGAGTGAAATTATAGAAGTATCATAATCACTATTTTAGCCAATTTGAATGAGAGTGATAATATGGAACCTTGAATTTTCAATAGATCTGGCTCCGAACATTTCTTTGAACTGGAGGTCTGAGTTTCAGTTGGGTTCCAAATTCAATCTGATATCAATTTAAAAGAGTGCCAACGATATCACTCTCTTTCAAAGAATAAGCGGTTGCAAAGCTGACTTACAAAGGAGCATTGTAGTGTAAACGAGATGTAAAAGATGTACAGATTCAGAAAAAATCCTTATCATGGCAATGAAGTGGACCGAAGATGGAAACAGACGTTATGTACCGTTGGGATAGAAGATCCGTTCTAAATACTCTCTCTGGTTGAGTATTCACTCCTTTTGTTAATCCTGTTAATCTGAACTTGATTCAAGACTCGATGATGCTAAAGAAGTTGATCTCAATAAATGGCAAGCTGGATTGGAGGGAAAAAATGAGCTGCGCATGAACCATAGGTGATATGACTGGTATGTAAAAGAATTGTAGCAGAAGGAAACAATTAAGGGACAAAAGGTTAGCAAGTCATCGGAAACAAATTTGATTTGGTGATGAGGTTGCTTCCAATTGATTTCCGTTGGCAAACAAAAATTCAGAATTCGCTTACATAAGCCCAAAAATTGTAAAATGATGATGATTTTTGGGATCTCTGACCGCTTTTAAGGCCACCAGGGCCAAACATGTTGGTTTCAAACACACCAAATCAAAACAACCGTTTACCTTTCAATCTCTATTACTGTGCAATGTTTGAAGCTGTATTCAAGTATTGTGTTTTCAATTTTCTTTAAATTATCTAATCCATTACCACGAAATTTTCTGAACATTCACATCACTTCTAGAGATAAATTATAAATGAACTTATACAATATCACTCAATCTGGGGTTTAAAAAATTTAAGAGCTAGAGAAATATAGAAGATAAAAAACCTTACCAATCTTGCCATCTTGTTTCGGAGATAACTCAAATTATAATGAAAAGAGAAACTTATCCCCTAATGATTCCATTTGAAGCCTCTTTGGCTTTCTGCTAATCTCTAAGTTGTCTTTATCTTTCATGTAAAATCTAAGAAATGAGGGTTTCATTGAACTCATTATCCAAGATTCATGGTCATTCGTTTTAAAGACATTCATCTTTGTTTATTACTCTTGATGTGGATTTTTGAGATGAATGATCAACAGAAGTCAGCTTAGTAGGTAGAACTCCTTCTGTCTCCTTGAAATATAAAACCCGCGTCTTGAAGAATTAAAGATTGAAGGACATTACTTCATCATGAATCAGTATTCAGATTTGCCACTGTATTGGATGCCCACTCTATCCCAGCATGCTGACTCGTGATTGGTTTATCATTTCTTGGATACAATTTTTGAATATTCATAGTTGACATTCAAGCTGATAACTTAATGTCAATCTAAGGAGACATCCTGTAATGTTGATCCTCTGGAAGGAAACACACTGGCTATATCAAGACTGTACTTCAAGTTTGAAGTTTTCTCTCGATAACCTAATCACAGCCAGTAATATCCTAGAGCAACATATTCTAACAGCTTATCACAAATTTGAGAGACTGTACAGATTATGTATATACAAGAACAGCTCAATTCCTGAGCGCTTTTAAAAAAGGAAATCCATAAGTTGTTAAGATTAATTATTGGTCAAAACTTGGAAATTTTGAAACAAATACATGAGCGAATCACTGTAGAAGAGATTCAGAAGGAAATTGATTTGAGCCCTTCAAACAAACAACTTTGGAATGATATGCATTTCTTGAAAATCTGCAAACACTTACTTCTAATAGTTAAAGATCTAACCAAATAGCAAGAATCTTCTTCTTGTAGAGTTCAGCTTCAAAGTAATATTCGTCACAGATGATAGAAAACTTTCGCGTAAGTTTTAGAAGTTAGTTTTGGCGTGTCTTGGGGTTAATGAGTTAAGTTATTTTAGAATCGTCTGAGCGGTTTGATCTTCTTATTTAGCATTGTTGGACTATTTCAGTGTAGTTCCTGAGTGAACACCAAAGCTGTTCCTTCCAATAAAAACTTGTCAGCCACGATGAACCATGTTGGAAGATCTAAATCCGTACCAATATCAGAAAAGTAACAGCGGTAAATTCAAACAAATTATCGGCGGATAGATATTCGTGACTCCAAGATGACTTACTGGTAGAGTGTTGACGTGAACATTGAATATATCCTTTCATCTTAGATTACCGTCATGTTTATATGTGCGGGTGAACAATGTATTACGATATTTAAAGTTTCATGATTGCTTCAGTAATTTCGATCAAGGTGAGAATTTCAACAGGCACAAACAGCCTCTTCTCTTCAAGACATCTCACACTGATCGAACTCTAACATGATTCAAAATGAAACAATCAATTCGCCTAAGATTAAAGGTGATATGGCCAAGGCTGCATAAATGAAATCTCAAATCTTGAAGGTCTTGACAAGGGAAACTTCAATAAACTCTATGATGCTAGCGGAGCAGCAGTATGTACGCTTACCTTTAGCCTTCCTCCAAAATAATCTGTTCTCTTTCATAATAACAATTCTTATCAAGTCAAGCCAATTATAAAGGTTCTTGAAAAAAATAAAGCTTCTTTCAATATATTCAATTCTTGATAAGTAAAGCGCTTGGATATCTTGGTGTTGCACTGTATTATCATAACCAATCCCAACTGAAAATCAATTATCCTCAAAAATCAGGACATATGAACAAAATACGACAGCATCTTGCTTAGTCGCTGACAATGAAAGTAGTAATCAGTAAGCTTTGTCATAAGTTGAAGTTCTAGTGATTTTTGATACACAACATTAATATTTCAAAGTTAGCATAAAAGGCGTTCTGCATCTCCGCACTCTGAGATTCCATACTTTACGATCCAAGAGCAACAATCTTAAACATGGCGATTTTGGGTGTATTCTGGTCAAGGTTTGGGAAGATTTAATGATTGGCGAGTCACTGTTAATCCTGAACTCAAATAATTGTCGGTCGCTGTAGTTTCTTAACTCCAAGAAGACAGAAATAACGAAAAAAAATAATTGAATAATTTGTAGATCTTGATCAAGATGACTTTATTGAGATTCAAAACGCATAATCAGTAATTTGAAATATTTATCTTAGCACACGTGTCTATCGTCATCTTCTTTAAGTATTGGTTTCTCAAACCTTCAACAACAACTTAGCTCGTTAAGTCATAGCAATTTATCTTTAAACATTAGATTCTAGAGGTGACTCAGCTGAGCAATAATAAGAGAGAATTTATCAAAGGTTCATCCAAGGGGGTAAAGTATCTCTGATGGCGAGTGGTGTTATTTCAGGCCTGTCAAGGTAGATCCTGGTGGCGGTGGTGATCGTGGTGGAGGTTTAGTTAAGAAATCATGGGAGAAGGCGGTGAAAGAGAGAATAGATTACAAAGTCTTAGGAGAATATTGTAAGTTTATCTCAGCTGAAAGTACGGATGAAGTTGTTTTGTTTGCCTGAAGTCTCTGAGACGTCCAAACCAGAGAGTTCTCACATCTCTAATTCATGGAAAAATCTGGATAAAATTACTGACAGGGTATTCATAGTATGTCATAGTGGTTTCATAATGTGCTTTATTGGTCTTTTAGTGATGACATTGGTTTTCTTTGCCGATGTTTCGTTCTCTTTTGGTCATTGAAAAGCTGGCGGCTGTCCAATCTTAACGCTTTTTGTAAACTTCAAAAAACTCGAAAGGTGGCGGCGGCCTTTTTCCAGCAACACTGCGAATAGAAACCAAAGAAAAGAGAGAAGACTACTACATTTCCAAATCCAATCCAATTACATCAAAGATGAGCCTTGAGCTTCATTGAACAACTACGAATTACCGCACTTCACATCCATGGGACTGAGTCTCTTAAAGAAGACCCCACTATCTAATCCTTTTAGCGGCCATCATTTCTCCATCATATCCGACTATGATCAAAATCGGCAACTATTTAACAACTAATTGACATCAGTGATAGTCTTGAATGACATTCAAACTATGCCAGATTATGCCACCATATCAAATTCTATCAAGTCAACTCGTTGGCTCCAGAAGGCATCTCTGAGATAAAATTACCAATATAAACAAGAATAGATCTTGAGTTACCTAGAGAAGTCGTTCATTAACTCCAGGTACTCATTTGATAACCTTATCCCGTTCTGTCAATGCTTTGAGCTCGAGATAATATCAGATCTCCTCCAAGATGTAGCATATATGAAGTCCATGAGTGAGTCAATTCATCTTTGATTAGGATAATCCTTCAGGTACTGCATAGATCTTCATTTTCAACAACAATTATTTGGTTAATCAGACCATTCATTAAGCAAGAGAATCACCCAATATCTTATTCTGTTTGCTTGAGAGGCTTGATAACAACCTAAACAAGAAGGAAGTACCTCTCAGAATATATGCTGGGTGCGAGGGTCAAACTTTTGACTCACTGAGGTAAGATACAATCTACCTAATGCCGGTTATTTAAAGATTTATCTTTACAATCAGTACAACCAAGTATTAAAGATCAGAAGATCTTGGATTTCTTAATGGGGACTCGTAGATCTGAACAACTTTGGCGCAATTCAAGATCGATAAAGATCAGATAACCAGTAGTCTATACTTTAAGCTAGAGAACACATTGACCTTGCAAAACTTTGATAGAATGAAAAAATTATTTCATCAACGACCTTACACTAGCCAGTAACGGAATTATGAACTATCGTAAAATGAAGCAGAGAAATCTTATCATCAAAATCATGCACACTTGAGAGATAGAATAGTCTTTATTCTCGTAAAAGCAGTAACGAATTGTGATTTAGTCAAAGCTCACCTAACACTCTCCTATTTGTGTGATTGGTATCTCATAGAATTATAAGGGGGTTCGTAGTGGATGTGATAATTAACACATAATCAAGTTGAAAATGACACTTCAGGATAATCAATCCAAACTATTATTCGTCCAACTAACACTCACATACGTTGATATATATGCTTGTTGGGACATCAGTGGTATTTGACCTTCGCATTTCAGTACCAACTAAGATATGAAATAACCCAATTTAGTACAGCCATAGACTAAAGGCCCGAATATTACACACAATAACCAAACTGGTTAAACTTAGTCTTTATATTAAATTCTATAAAAGAATAATATGATGAGAGTTGATAGTTTCAAAACATTTTCTATAGATACTCTAGGTTCCAGAGCACTACTAAGGGGACCCGGCATGTGAAACTATAGATGCAATACATGAACGTCTTATATATCTAAGAAAGTGTCACAATTGCCTATTCGGACGTTTTAACACCTTTATTACATATACACGAGACTTCGAAAACTGGTTGAAACAATAACAACATAATGTTAACAACACCAGGGGAAATTGAGGGGACTTGAGAGGTCGTCACATAGAACAGAAGACAATGAAGGAGGTGATATACAGCATATATAAGAGACTCAATGCCACCAACAACTTTCTCTATGACATGTCAGATAACTTTAGCAGATAAATTCACGAAACTCATGATATCAACCTAGCCATTCTTTTGTTGCATATATGTACTTGAAGATCGTCCGTTGTGCGGATAGATACTTGTTGTGGTTCAACACCATGCAACACTAGGGTCCGAACACTCGGGTTCCAGTTTTTCCAGGGCTAAGGCTTGCGAAATCCATCGGAGCGATCGCAACGGGTAACCGAGGGTAATTAAGGATTAGATCAGGCATTTGTATGGCGAGCGAGGGCCGATCAACACTATTGTGTCAAAACTGGCCGCACAGAGCTGGAAGCGGGCTTAAAAGTTTTGGAAAATCTGGGGCGATCGGATATAAGAAGGCGCGACGCGAAAAGAGGAGGGCCTCTACAGCAATAAGGAATAAACATTACCTCTGAATACAAACCTGGATTTTCATCGCTTCGCTCCAAAACTTCACAAACAGCATCCCAATCACACCAGCATTCAAACCATACCACTCCCAACCCTGTATTGCCAGCAAACCCTTTAAAAGCATTCAAGATATCACAAGAATAAACGCGTGCATTTATTGATTTTTCAATTTTTGGGAGAATGAATACCAGGCAATATTTCAATGCATTATGGATTTTTTGGTACATTCAACGAAAAAACATATCAAAAAACAGCTCGGGATTATTAAGAGTTTTCAATTTGGCAACAAAATTCTGTAACCAACGTTAAAAAAACCAACTTTTTCTCACCAAAAATATTATTGGTACTATATTGGTACTATATATATTAATAAGGGTTCGCTGAAAAAAATTTTGAGTTGAAATTTGAATTTAGTACCATTCTGCTCGCTTTACTTAAAAACTCGGAGAAACCCAAAACTGGGGTGTAAATAATTTTAGTTTTTAAGTTATGCTCTTTCTGGCCGTTCTTTTTTGATTTTTAAATTAATTTCGAAGATTTTCTGAGAATTACAGATCTACACTTTTTCCATTTTTGGTTTTTCGCGTTGTTTTGATTAATTGCTTAGTGGTATAGTAGTATAGTAGTACGCGTCTCACAACTTAACACTACACTTTATATCGAACAAACAATCCTAGGGGTCCTCAATACTGTAGCCGCCTTCGAGTGAGGAATCAGGTTTCTGCAATTGAGGTTCTGCCACCTCTTAATGATACAGCTCCTATTGCTAGCCGCCTTCGAGTAAGAGCACCTCCCCCTACACCTCCTCCAGCCCGTGTGGCCCAACATGCTTTGGCAGCTATTATGAGAGAGAACCTTCTTGAGGATCTCAGGATTAATTTTCAGGATGCTCAGGGGTTCATGGAATTTGAGGAAAATGAATTGATTGATTTGGAAGAAGATTTCGAGGCCAATGGTCCTTCTCCATGTCATACTCCACCTCCACGTCGAAACGCCGAGAGATCTCAGATGTATGATCCAGATCCATTGACTGTCACCTGTCCTTTCTGCTCCGCTAAGCACTTCAACAGTGAGGCTTCTTCCTTTTGTTGTGCCAACGGAAAGGTTACGTTAGCCAATTTTCGGGAGCCTCCGGAACCGAAAGGAGATATTCAGAGACCCTTTATTCCGCAAGTACAGCAGGACAATCAACAGCATGCTTTGTTATGAAAGGTAAATTGTTTCACAGAGTTGATGGCATGCTACCAAACACTGAAAATGATCAGGAGAAGTTTGCGGAAATCTGCACATTAGAACCTTTGACTCAAGTTGATAGACGAATGGAACTGCTGAGAGGAAATTTAAGTGAGGATGAGTACAACAATCTCAAAGATTATGTCTCTGTTTTAACCACATATATCTTCAATAATAATGATTTCGCTAAAGTGATCTATACTGCGAAAGAGATTTTGAATGATGTCATACAACACGGTCACAGGCCAAGTCAGGCTTATGAGGGTATCGCGCTGTGGACCGTCTACTGAAAACCATTACTGATAAAGCACACTTGCCCTTTGGAAACAAACTTATTCTGTTCTCAAGTGAATTTCGCCAGTGCCTTCCTGTCATCACTTTCCAACAAATGAAGACACAATCATTTCAAATTCAATCTTCAATGTCAAAGACAGCGACTCAGACTGAATGAGAATTTGCGGATTTTGAGAAACCATAACATGTCTGATGCTGAGCGAGCTTCTGCAACGGCAATTGCAGAGTCTCTTCTGGATGTTGGAGTAGGTGCTACAACTTTGAAGTACCTAAAAAATGTGGTCACTAACGAGGATCTTTTGATCAAATCTGTTTATCCTGTTGAATCGCAGAACCAAATTGTTCACGTCGTCAACCAATCTTTCTACAACAGTGGCATTTACAACGATGATGAACAAGAGAATAACATGACGTATGACATCGATACTTTCTCTTTGGCTTTGTCATTCTTTGAGAAATCTTCCATTTTGGTTCCAACAAATGCCGTGGTTGATCGTTTGAACAATAAGGCCTTGGAAATGTTCGACACAAAGGAATTCTGTGCTGTCGCTCATGATGTGTTACATGAATATCGTGACAGTGATGAAGTTAGACACATAATTAGACAGTTTTCAGACAACAAGGTCGTCAAGTTTGAAATCAAGATGAAGATTGGATGTCCTTTGATTCTCACCACAAATCTTCTACATGCAGCTGGCTTGGTCAACGGTTTGCGTCTTATATTAGTGAGATTTTCTCCAAGAGTTCTTCACTGTTTGAAAGTTACAGGTGAACGTGAAGATATGGATAAGGTTATTGCTATTCCCAAAATCAAGTTCAAGAACAGTCATGCAAACACGAAGTGTCCCTATGAATTCATCAGGACTCAGTTTCCTGTGAGAGTCTGCTTCAGTATGACTATCAACAAGTCTCAAGGTCAAACTTTCCATGGAAAAGTCGGTATCATGTTGGATCCTCCTGTTTTTGCTCATGGTCAACTCTATGTCGCACTATCAAAACTGTCTACCTTCAGCAATGCAATCGTCATGGTGAAGTCACTATCCACCATTCTCCCAGATGGCTCTGTCATGAATGATTTTTGAACTGACAGGTGAGGTCATAACAAATAATGTCGTCTTTCCTAAAGTTGCAAGACATATCAAAGAAGAAATCAATATATTCAACTTAAGATGATGAATCAGCACAAACTAGAACTACACTTACTCAATATATATAGTACCGAAATACTCTCACCTACTCTTGGGATTCTATAGAAATTTTCAACTACTCAGAAAATTTCTGGCATGTTCCACATACCGAAGCGAAGCGGAGACTGTAGTAGTTAGGAGTCAGGTAAGACACTAAATTGGTTGTTAATGATAACCTTAATGTCAAGATTAGTTTGTACTTTTATATAGAAGGTCTATAGAAGTGAGGAGATTGGATCCTGAACAGGATACAAGCTCTATTTATACATAATAGTGAAATAGTGTAATAGGTTTAGGCTATTGTCCATAGAATAGCCTAGAATAAGATAGATTAGTAATACCTTACCTAATCACGTGAGTGCTCTCTTATTACAATAGTACCAATATACACTTAAATTTATAATTGGAATTTTATATATTGTACATAATACGTCTATCCAAGCAATTATATTATATAATAAATGATATTTGACATGATATTTACTATGATATTGATCATTCGGAATTCTTACCAGGGCCTCTTCCTAATTGAAATGATATAAATGAATTAAATTACCTCATTCAATCTCGTATTCCTAGCATTTCATCTACCATTATTATCTTTTCATGCAGACATAACATATCTTTCAGGGTTATTCCATTTCCCTCTTTCGAATTCTCAATTTTATCTGATTTTTCTCCTACATCTTGTCTTGATGCCATTTTGATCTTATTCTAGCCAAATTTATCAATTCTAAGTCTCTCTTGTTGTCACTGCCCTATTAACCTCCTTCTATTCTTCTTCTCGTGGCATCTCTTGACAGCTTTTGTGGTTTTTGTTTACCTGTATAATGTATTTTTGAGTTTTCTCTTAGATTCATTCCCATCGTTGGCTTTCGTGCTAGACTGGATTATTAACTATTTCTTCTGATTTATAATACTTTCGGATTTAATATTTTGTTGGTTGGTTTTAAATGTCGATTTTATTATTCGGAAACACTGGCTTTAGGGTTTGAATCTGTGCATAATCTTATTGTGATGGCGTCTATAATTTGAGGCCTGGGATACAACCTGGCATATCACTTGATGATGTTATCACAACACTTCGAATTGTTTTTCTGATTACGGGTACAATATAGCTGATCACGTTCTCTAATGGGTCGTCCACTGCAGCTACAGCCGTTGTAACTTAAAGATCTAATGACACCATCACTAGTGGAAGAGACTAGCACTACCCTTTTGAAAAAAATGTAGAGGAGACAAAGCTGGAGCAAGAGTTATTCAGACTCGATTGGAATTTGACCACTAGTAAGAGGAGAAGTAACGTGACAGCAGGGGAATGAATCTGTAGTTGCTGATGGGACTGAGTTGGATAGGTAAATGACAGTGTTGTCGTGGATCTGAACAAGAGTAAGAAGAGGGTGTAATAGAAGATGCTAGGAATTTTGTTTAGAACACAAGGGATCTTTATTAACAGCAGTGACCAAGTATGCTGAAAACCACTTCTAATGGCGGGAATGTTTACCCATTGGAGCCCTCAACGCATCATCATTAACATGATTTCTGTTGGTGGCAGTCCGGGATTTGCTTTGAGTCTTTTGATGGAATCCCTACCACATATTATGTTCTATCTTTTTCTGCATAAAACACGCCTTCATTTTCTTCAGCGTTTGGAACGGCTGCGCTAGAACCTATGGGCTATATCTATGATTTGGATACAAGTGATAAGTCTTTGGTATTTTAAACCGCACAAGATACAAATATTAAAAGAAGTTAAAATGGTTCGAAGTCAAATGAATTAACAGAATTTTAAAAGTACAGAAATATATCAGAATTATAAATAGCAAATGGGTTTAAGAATGCAAACGAGATCTAATGGCGAAATCACCATTCTGGATCTACCAGATAAGAAAGAAAAGTAGAAGCTTTGGGAATGAAACAAGCCGTAAGTGAAGTGAAAAGGCAATAGTAGCCAGTTCTAATAAAATGAGATGATCAAACCAATAAAAAACCAGTGATCAACATGAATCAAAAAATGTCACATGTGCGTGATAGAAATGTGGAATAACGAAAGGGGAAAATGAAAAAATGAAGGAATGGAAGTAAAGTCGATCTCAATGATGCTCCTAAAATAGAGCACATAACATCAATGTGAAGAAACCAGTTAACCAAGAGGTTTGGCTAGGGAATACATTGACAGCAGCACCCTCAGAAACAGTAATAGCAGGTTGCGATGTCGTAATGCCAGGAGTGACTGCAACACTGACAGTGGTGGCAGGAGCTGTACCAGTTGTAGCAGTACCTGCATCAGATACAGCATTAGTGACAACAGTGGTAGAACCATGAGAGTCTGTAGTTGTGTAAGTCAAAACGGCTTCAGTAGTCTTCGTAACCTTAGTAGCCAAAGAGATGGTACTGGTACTGATGACGACAGTTCCAGTTGAGACAACACTAGAACCCTTTGAATCGGTAGTGGTCAATGTGGTAACAACAGCAACAGTGTTCTCAGTTGCATTGCCTGTAACAGAGGATTTGCCAGCTGAAACTGTAGCAGTACCAGTAGTCGAACCTTCAGAGTTAGTCAATGGACAATAAGTAACAGTTTCAGTAGCAATATGACCATTGGAGTTGGTCGACAAAACGGTGGCTGTGGAGACAGTGACAGGGGTAATAGTGCTGGTCTTCACAATAGATGAACCAGTCGAATCAGTGGTGGTGTAGCACGAGACGATAACAGTTTCGACAACTCCATTACTATTGGTAATAGTAGAGATCGAACCGGCAGCAGTAGCCATAAAAGATGAAACTGGACCAGAAGAAGGACCAATAGTTAATGTACCTGTGGTAGAACCATTGCTATCGGTCAATGGACAGTAGGTGACAGTTTCAGTAACAATGGAACCATCGGACTTAGTCACAACGGTAACACTTGTTGAAGTCACTTGACCAGAAGAAGGACCAATAGTTAATGTACCTGTGGTAGAACCATTGCTATCGGTCAATGGACAGTAGGTGACAGTCTCCGTAACAATGGAACCATCGGACTTAGTCACAACGGTAACACTTGTAGAGGTGGTGGTGTAAGCACATGGAACAGTTTGAGCAACAGTAGTGGTACCAGTAACCAATTCACCAGCAGAGTTGGTGGTTGGGTAGAAGGAAACAACACCAGTAGAAGTCGAACCAGCTGCGTCTGTGTAAGTGGTGGTG
>JAKTTJ010000127.1:0-13960 GCA_030581495.1 Waltiozyma xylosica | reverse complement strand
AGTATTTACACCCCAGTTTTGGGTTTTTCTGAGTTTTTAATCAAGGCGAGCAGAATGGTACTAAAAACTCGAAATTTTTTTTTCACGAATTCCTTATTAATATATATATATAGTACCAATATTATAGATTGTAATAGTTAGGAGTCAGGAATGACCCTAAAGTGTTGATAATGAAAACATAATTGTAATAATTAATCGGTGCTTCTATGTAAACGGTCTATAGAAGTGAGCAGATTGAATCCTGAACAGGATACAAGCTCTTATCTATACATAACAGTGAAATAGTGTAATAGGTCTAGGCTATTGTGAATAGACTAATTTAGAACAAGATTGATTAGTAATCTCTTACCTAATCATGTGATCCTCTCTTATTACATAGATACTTTTTAATTATATGACAAAACACAAATATATCTAAAGAGCAAACAAACAAAACTAACAAACGAACACTTCTATAAAAAAATACGATGAAAACGACTCAACAAAAATTACATCATGGCGTCATTCTGGCCAACATTAAAGAGCTCCGTCAATTACCATATCTGATTATTCTTATAATTAGAGATCAAATCACCAGAAAGTTTGCTGCTGTTGTTGTGGCGGTTGCTGCTGAGGATGTATCTGATAAGAAGATGGGGGTACATTCAGATAAGGGGTCTGTGGAGTCATCATATGTTGCTGCTGTTGGAAATGTGGAGTCATAGCCTGGGGACTTGCTTGATGCTGCTGTTGATGTTGATATTGATGCTGATGCTGGTGTTGTAATTGTTGTTGTCTTTCGAAATGATCTTGGATTAGACTTTGTTGCGGAGAGAACTGTGGCATACCCATTGTATGCTGATGCTGATGCTGATGTTGTGGTTGACTTGTTGAGGGCGGTGTTGGTTGTGGCCGTTGATTCATTTGTTGAAGATGGCTAGTTGGTTGTGGTTTCGGCTGGAATTGATTATGTTGGATTGGCGGTTGGGATAATGGGGATTGTTGATGTGGGGGCTGTCCTGGTACAAAGGCAGCTCTATTAATAGGATCATCACCACGTATTCTAATTTGTGAATTTGTCACACCAGCTGCTTCGGGGAACAATGAGCGTAGGTGGTTATAAAGTTCAGTAAGTTCAAAGAATTCAGGGATTGGTGCCAGAATACCAGGGAAGATTGATCGTTGCTGGTTCTGTGTTTTGCTTTGTCTTTCTGACAGTTCACCAATACACGTTAAATTGGCGTGCAGTCTTTTCAATAGTTGTTGTAATAACTCTGGAAGTTTGGGATTATATGGTGTACCCTGTTGACCGACATTTATCTGTTGTTGAACCTGTATTGATTTCTGGACTAAGATAGAATTTATCAGTAGTAACAGAGATACCCTTTGCTTTTCCACCTCTAAGTTAATTGGATCCATTATGGGGATATAGCCCTACCGGATATGGAGCAAGATGGCCGGTGTGATATGATTAACAGCTGCTGGTTGCTTGCACTTGAACCATGTTGGTTCCATATGTGACGTAGCTTTCCGACTAGCAGCTTGTGCTTCAGAGTCCAATTTTTTCTGGGAAAAAACACGCCGCCTTGCCACCTGCAGGTCGCGGATCATCTAAGTCTTTGATTTGTGCTTTCTCGACTCTTCATATTATTCTTTCCAATTCATTAATTTGTTTGTTGATTGATGCTCAGCCCTAAGAACGGTGTGCTTTGTTCGATTATGTGTCAAACTGAACAGATTAGTGTTTGGTTCTTGTATTGAGGAGATCAATCAGGCTGATCGACTTCAAAATGACTAAAACAACATGCAGCATAAATCTTACAGGTTGAGATCGAGGCAACAGCTATTTAACTCGTGGACAGGGGAAGCCATGTCAGGCCAGGCTGGCCGCCCGCACGTTTCCTGCCTGCGTAGCTTTTTTTCCGTCCCTATTTAAAGCCGAACTTTAATTTTCTACCTAGATTTGGTTGGCCAAACCAATGACGCTATGTTCAGAACTAGGCAGATGCTCAGTCTACTTCTTCTATACGGTTTCAAAACATAATTGATTGCCGTCAATGAAGAAAACTTCGTACATAAATTATCTAGCTTTTGCAGGATTTCTAGGAAAGTTACAACCACTCATATATAAAAAGGGGGAAGTTACAACCATACGTTTATAAAAAGGAAGAGGGCTTCAAAACATAAAGAATAATACTGTATTTTTTTGATTAAAAATATAAATTAATCAGATTTACTTTAGTCTGAAAACAACCTTTTCACCTCTAACTTGGTTAGTTTGCAATAAGTCAAAAGCTTCATTGGTGCTTTCTAAACCAGCCTTCAAGACCTTTAAGGCAGTATGCTGAACTTGTGGTAAGATGTTTGGAATTTCTTCATTCCAGAACTTGTTGTATCTGACTAGAGTTTCTTCATCAGACTTGAATCTACTACCGAATAGAGTAACATCATCACCGTTAGCACAGTACGCTAAAGTTGGAACGACAATTTCAAAGTTCTTTGGAATAGATTCATCGACCTTTAAGTCCTTTTCGCCAAGGAATAACAAAGAGTCGACTCTAACTGGACCCTTAGCGGCCTTGTAAGCTTCGTAAGAAGATTGGAAAGACGTACCTTCAGAGACAGTATCGAAAACATACTTGATTTCACCTTCGGTAGCCTTAGCGATTTGTTCAGAGACATCCGCTTGGTTGTAATCGAAAACCAAATCAGCACCAACGGACTTCAAGAATTCATGATTTCTTGGAGAAGCAACAGTGACAACCTTCAAACCGAAACCTAACTTGGCAATTTGAATGGCTAAAGCACCAGTGGCAGTAGCACCACCCCAGATCAAGATGTACTTACCCTTATCTTCAGCCTTAATGTTCAAGTTACCAGCGAAAGAAAGAGCAACGGTGACTAAACCTAGAGTAACAGAAGCAGCGCCTTCAAAGGTGGTAATTGGAGAAGTTGGAGAAGCACCAGGAACTAAAACTTCTTCTGTTAAAGATTCGTATTTCAAAGTAGTAGATGGGTCAGCAATAATGTATTCAGCAAAGTTACCTCTGTTCTTACAGTAGTTCCCGTGAGAGAAAGTGGAAACGAAATCACCCTTCTTGAAGGAAGTAACATTGGCACCAACTTTTTCAACAACACCAGAGGCATCAGAACCGGCAATGTCACCTGCAGTACCTTGTTGGTAGACAATATGTTTCCAGTCAGTTGGGTTAGCAGCGAAAGCCACAGTCTTGATCAGAATTTGATCAGCATTTGGCTCGAAAATTGGAATGGTGGAAACTTCAGTTAAGGTACCCTGTACTGGGTTTTGAACGATGACGGCAGCTTGTTGTTGAGACATCGTGGTGAATTAAGTAATTGGGTACTTGAGTACTTGTGGTGAATTGAGTAATTGAGTAATTGAGTAATTGAGTAATTGAGTAATTGAGTAATTGAGTAATTGAGTAATTGAGTAATTGAGTAATTGAGTAATTGAGTAAGTGAGTAATTGATGATAAAGGATCAAAAAGGATTATAATTTGTTATTGTTTGAACTCAGGAATTCCACCATCCTTTTGTATTATCTCAACCCACGATCGTTCTTCTCCGCGATATTCATGTTCATGCATTTCTTGCTTATAAATTCAGATTTCAGCCTCGGCAAGTGGCTTATTAATAAGGGATGCCGAAAAAAGAAATGTCAGCACAAGTTGTTATGGGCACGGTTTGTAGAAGCTGGAGTTAGCGGCCTTTTAGGAGTACCCCTAATATTTCCTCAAATCTGATATACAAAAGAAGGTTTCCAGAATATTCGATCATCACAAACACTCATTGATAGAGATCATCAATTTGATTTATGAGATCTATTCATCATTGTCCATGTTCGTGCTACCCAAAGATGTTTGTGTGACTGTTGAATGTACAAAAAGGGAAATGCGAAAGACTTTCTTTTTTAATCCCCAAAAAGCAACTTGTAATTCTGAAAGATTCTTTAACAAACACAAAAGATATCAATCTGGGAATCCAATGCATTTCATATAACACTTAATATATAATATTTGCATCCGAACATAAATCCCCTGAGAACATTTCCATTGCCCCCAAATCATTCCCTCCGTACCAACAATTATGGGCTAACTAAAAATGTCATCTCAATTGCTTTGCCAAAGGCGAAAGATATTGAGTCGGTGCTTGACATAGAATTTTGAAGTTTGAAATAAAAATGCAATCCAAAATCAAGAACAGCAGCGACAGAATGATGTATTCCCTCTTTCGATGTCGTCAAACAAATTAATTGCCAAGCAAGGACAGGTAAGGGTGGAGTTAAGAACACTTGATATCGCGGCAAGATCCACTGAAAATTTGAATAATCAGATCAAATTGGTTTATGTTGTGTACTTTGTGTACGCAATATATCATACTACACAAAGATTCTTGAAATAAACCAAAAAGCTTCAAACAGCTTCGATAGACATAAAAGATCAAAAAAAACAGTCATCCGTTGGCTGAAAACACTGCATGCATTGCATTTCAAGCTGCACTCTTTTTTGAGATCGTCCAACGTAAGTACATGTTAAGTAATCAACCATGCCTCATTCATATTAGACATATAGAAGACCTAGTCGATCAATCATCAGCCAAGAGGATCTAGTATCTATTATTTCTAGCTAAATGGTGACATTGAGTGCAGCCGTCATAAAGACTAGACTACATAAGGAGTTTTTCAATACGTAGCGACGACAAGGTGGTATATATCGAGCAACTGTCCGCTCGAAATATTTATAAACATTCTTAATTTTAAAACTTATTAGATAAACAAAATATACTATTAAAACACTAAAATACATAACAACACTCGAATACATACATCCTTCCTCTTTCAATCACTCAATTGATACCTCATCATCCTTTTAATACTGAGGAGCATAACTTGATTGTTGACCGTATGACTGATATTGGGAATAGGACCCTTGTGGACGATTATTAGAAACAGGAGCTTGAGCTCTACTGTTGGCCTTGTTCATGATCAAAGTTTTGAAACCATTACAAAGACCATTCATGTCGGAGTAAAGATAATGGTTCAACATGAACCCCTTAGGTTCCGCCTTAACGTTCCAACATTGTGCCTTCATCTTTGGATTCAATTTGAACATTAATAAGAACCAACCTGGTCTTTTATGGTTCCATGCAAATGCATAACAAGCCTTAGTTGGATTGGCCTTGGAATAGTTTTCTAACCATGTCATAACGTCATCTCTTGGTTCTGGCTTGAATTTATCATGTGAGTTCATTTCACGGATACGTTTGGCCATTTCACCTATGTAGGAATGTAAAATTTCATCCAAATCACTATAGGAATCCTTACCGATGATGAAGTACTTCCCGTATTGGTTATCATTCTTTTCAACAACATCGACATGTTGGTACAAGTTTTGAGAAACCTTCCAGGTAATAGCAATGTGATCTGGACCCTTAGAAGATGGTCTAATGACACATTCACCATCTTCACGATGGGATAATTCAGTTTCAGCTTCTCTGGCATTGAGGTTCTTGAACTTAACGTGTTGAATCATTCTTGTTTGGTTTTCTTCATGTAGTTCCTTCATTCTTTCTTCCCGCAAATCGGCTTCTTCACGTTCAGTATCCCAATTGTAGCTTCTATCAAAAGCCAAATACTGCACTGGGTTTTGGACATCTTGTCTCAATAAGGAAACCTTAACTTCAAAGGCAGCACGATCAATGCTGAGGATTCTAGCAGCAACTGATTGACCAAGGGAATAAATGGAGGAAATATCACGACTGTCCTCTGGTTCCTTGGTCTTGAAATCTTCAGTCTTAGCAAAGATCTGAGAGGCAGTGGTACCGAAGAGATTATATCTACCGATACTTTTGATCTTGATAGGAACAACGGCACCTTCGAACAAAGTGGTGCTGTTTTCACCAGTCAAGTTTTCAAACACTTCTTCGCTGGACATCATACGGAAACCAGAACGGATTTCCGCATACGGATCTTCTAATTCTTCCAAGATCAATTGTAAAGTAGCACGCTTCTTCTTAGAGAAGTCCTTTTCCAATTGACGAGAATATTCTTCCAAAATCAAAGAGTTCAACAAGGAATGATAGTTGTGTTGGGCAAACAAACGGTCAATTACGGTTTCGCCACTATCTGGGTTCTTCAATTCTTCTAATTCTTCTTCGTCTAGTTCCAAAGCATCACCAGCCATCTTTTCAGCCAACGCGTAATCTTCTGGGTGGATTCTGGTGTCATCCAATGGAGTTAATGATTCCATTTCATCGGTATTCCTCAAAGAAGCGGACTTGTGTTGTGGTATTCTCAAAAAGGAGGAACAGTTAATGAAAACAACAGAACCAATACGGATACTAGGGTTGGTAATCAAAGCTTGACGAGAGAATAAAGGATGTTGTTGAACAGCCTTCAACAAACCAGAAGCCTTACGATCACCAAGACCGGCAATGTATGGTAAACAGGAGGCCAAGTAAGAATTGGAAACACATTGGTTAATATCAACACCAACCATATTCACAATATCGACGAAAGAAGTGACAATGGCATCACGGAGCCTTTCCTCTGGTAACAAGGACTGATGGGGATGAATGGACAAACTTATAACATCATCCTTCAAGTTGACGTATTCGAGCAATGGAGATTGGACATAACGAGCAAGGGAAATAGCATAACGGGCTAAAATGGACTTTTCTGGGAATTCTTCAGCAGCACGTTGAGAGTGTTGATATCTGGAAGCCACTTCATCGTTAACATAAATGATTTCCAAAGGAGCAGTGTACTCTTCAGAAGCTTCGATATGTCTACCATCCTCATCACGTGGGTGGACTCTAAGATCTTTGATGATTTCAGCAATGTTGGCGAAGAGTTTGTTAGTTTGGGCATTGAAACCATTGATTGCAATAACGTCTGGTTCAATTTCGGTGACAACTTGAAGGAAATGATCAGCGAATGAAGTTTCACTTGCTGTAAGGTTTTTTCTGATTGGATTTTCAATGAACTTGTATGTGTCAACAACCTTACCATTGGATTCCAAAAGGCAACCGATAATAGCATCATGACCATACTTACCGTTACCCGGTGTAATGGCAAAGACTCTTGGAGGAATACGTTTGGACATACCTTGGGCATGATATGGTTCTTGATCTAACTTCTTGACGAAATTAGCACGAACTTCAGTGAACAACAATGTTTCACAATCGCGACGCAATTCTTCCTTCAAGTTCAATTGAACCAATGGCAAGAGCTTCTTCAAAGCATGTGACAAGGCTTCAGATCTGAATTTGTTCCATTCAGCAGCAACTTCAGATTGACCATCAGAGGCGATCCAAGGTGTCATCAAGTTGAGAATGTCCTTGTGCGAATAAGAAAATCTGATGTTGATGAGACCCAATTGCTCAGCCTTCAGCATACGAAGAAAGAAGTTAGGTTGGGCTTTTAAGGAAATATAGTCTCTATCCATAGAGTACTTTAAGTCGGCAAATGGAGAATTCTTGTCGATCTTGAGTTTACCTTGCGCGGTTAAATCTACCGACAAAGTGCAACGGTAGGCAATATCACGGAGGTGTTTTCTCATTCTCATGTCGTTGTAAAGCTGCTCGGCAAAATAATGCTTGGTGACTTCCATAGCTTGTTGTGGTTTGGCGAAAAGAGAGTGTTCATCAGCACATAACTCGGTGGCCAATTGGAATGGAGAAGTTTCGTAATCGACTGGTTGATGAAGCTTGATGTTGGCTTCGACATTGGAAGCGAAATCAGCAGCCTTGATACCAATGGCGCGGACAAGTTCATAAAGTCTGCTGTTCCTGATCTTTTCGTAGATGGATGACTTGACACTCTTACGACCAATATCCTTCAACTCTTCAGAGTAAACAAAGTTGATGTAATCATGGACGTCTTGAAACTGGGTGACAGAGTTGGCGTTGTCAATGAAAGTGTTCAAAGTATCATCGTTGACCTTCAAGGCCTGTTGTAATTCAAGAACACGCTTACGCTTTTCAGACAAAGAGTGGAAGTCGACATCTAATTGGACAATACGCCACAAGTCACTTTCGGTAAGTAAAGTTTCAACGTTGGTCTCAACGTTGTCACCCTCACCAATAATGGTAGTCTTCAACAAGTAATCACGACGATGGACATGGATGAATGGCACTTCCAAATTTTGTTTGACAATGAAGGTCAACACCTTGGCAACTGCGTCAGAAAAGTCTGAGCCTGGAAGGTACTCTATGGACTTTTCAACAGCAAGCATATAGGCGACCCATTGTTTCTCATGTTCGAATTCATCAATGGCGATTTCGTATTGTTTGATGTTACGACGATACTCTTGGAATCTTTCTGGAATGTCAGTATCTCTGATTACCTTATCGCTGTCTGTTAACATACGAGCCTTCAATTCTTCTGGTTCGTAGATATCTTGTAATTGTGGTCTACCACCTTCTTCGCCGTCAAGGCCCTGGCTAGCATTCAGCTCGTCTTCTTCGTTTTCTAAAGCCCAAGCATAATCATCGCCATCACCGAAAATATCATACAATTCATTAACACGATCACTGTCAATACCGGTAATTTCAGAAGGTTGCAAACGTTCTTGTTTACGTCTTTCACGCGCTTCTTCACGTTGAGCATCGTCCATATCTGAGAATTCGTCTTCTTCAATAAAGTCATCTAATTCATCCATGGCAGAACGGTGAGTTGATTGCTTGGACGAACGATGGGAAGCAGAGGAGGTATGGTTGGAATGAGCCACAGAATCTGAGTCGTTTTCAGCCTCTAAGTTATCATCATCAGAGAAGAAATCTTGAAGACCACCAGAAGATTTAGCAGAAGCAGCACCACCGGCATTTCTGGAAGGTGTAGCTGAATCTTCATCATCGTCGTCAACGGTAGCACGTTTCAATCTCTTGAATTGACCAGACTTAGAGGATGATGAAGAAGAAGTAGGACGCTTAGCACCTGAATTTTCCATAAGTAAATCCAAATCATCTTCATCTAACAGATCTTCTTGTTGTTGTTTTCTTTTTCTTTCTTCAGCCTTTCTCTTTCTATGTTTTCTCTTCTTCTTCCTTGTTATTTCCTCTTCATCTTCATCTTCATCCACAATCCAACCTTGACCTTCGGCACGGATTTGTTCTTCATCGTCTTCATCTTCTTCTTCAGAAGAGTCAAAAGCTTCGTTCGCAGTGGAACGATTTAAGTCATCACCGGATTCGACATCAGAGATAGAACGATTGGAGCCTTCGTCGTCTGAGATAGCAGCCATTTGAATGTTTATATTTCGACTATATTCGTTTCTTTGGATATTATTTGTAATGGGTTCAATTGTCCTTACTTGGGGTTTCTTCAATCGACAGTCAGCGGCCAATTTTTAGTGGCGGCAAAAAGGGATAATGTAGCAATAGAAATACTAACTCAAAATGGAGCGAATAAAACACACAACAAAACACCCGATAGTTTGGGAAAAGATGGAACTAAAAGATAAAAAATAGCTGTTGCTGATGGAAGATTGGTTTCAATAGTATATATTTAGTGCGATTCTGTACCACTTCTGCTTTGGTCTTTCCATCGGTTTGTTTTTGTTTTCACTTTGGCGCTGACCCTCGTAGCGCTGGAGATTTTCCCTCGAAATATTTCGCCCACGGGATCTTCAGGGCGGGTAACGGAATAGAGTCGGCTCTCAATTTGCAAGTCTTCGCTATAAGAATCATCTTTTAAAAGCTGCCAAAGGCAGCCAAATAGTTGCTGTACTAGTTCAGTTATAGTTATTTTAAGAAAGGTTTCCAATGTAACTAATATTGAGTTTTTAAACAAAATTAATCAATGATGTTCTGCTTGAGAATTGGAAGAGATATATCTACACAATTTCAGATTAAAGTCCTTCTCTTTCGTACTTCCACCAATCACACTTTCACCATTTGCTTCATTCTTAGCCCTTTTATCCATGCGTGATTTATACTTCCTACTGGATGAGGCTTCCAATGAGGAAACCAAGTCATCTATAGCCTGTTTGGAAGGTTTATTAGAGTAGTCTTCCTCCTGAGTGCTGTCTTCATCTGAGTTGGAATCGTACTGTGTGAGTTGTAATTGTTTTGTTTTTGTCGAGGCAGTCGCAAGTGCTATTTTTGAAGATTTGGAAAGTTTCGATACCTCTTTACGATATGATTCTTGTGCCAATTGTGAATAGTCTTGGAAACCGGAGTTCGTTCTGTTTTCCCTCTTCCGTTGTTCCCTGAGTTCCCACTCTTCCGATTCTTCTAATGTATAGTCCAAATTCTTAAGCCTTTGAGCTGTGGCTTTATTCATCTCACCAACTTCTCCTTCGCTTTGTGAGGGGAGACTTGAGTTGGTTTGGTTTGTGTTCTTCTTCTTTTGTTCAAGGAAGAGCTCACGACGATTGGTTTTGAAAGATTGCGCTTTGAGCTTCTGAAGTTGTTTTAGTTTTGCAAGACGATCTCCTGCTGATGGTGTTTTTGTTGTTGTGTTCATTTTGCCTCTTGAGTTTTGTTCTTGGTTATCCACTAACTGTAAATGTTGAACAGTTTGTAGTATAATACAAGTTAGTGATATTTTTTAGTTAATGTTGTTTGTTGTTGTTTCACAGCGTGCGCATACCAGGTCAAATTTTCTAAGAAGCTTTGAGCCCACGCTTCGTGCAGAAAAAAATTATCGCATCGCCCAAAGTTCAAAAGAATTAAGACCAAACTATATGCGGTGTTTGTAAACAGTTGGCTAACAAAGACCATTATTAAAGGTTGCTCAGTAATCCTTCACGACAATGTCGCTCACTGATATCTATCAACTGACCAAGCTCCCAAGAGTGTCTACTGACCTTGCTTCCATGGTCCAGATAACTTCTGATTCCGACTCTGAGTTTCTCAAACTTGGTGTCTCTGGATCCTCCATTTCCAAATATATCTTAAAGCCAAGTCCTAGATTAATCTGGTCCAAGTCTGTTCCCCCAGGGTTTTCTGTTCAATGTATTGAAAGTTACAGTGTCAAGAGAGAAGTTCAAGAACCAGCTAGAGGCGAAGAACAGGAAGAAGTAACAGACGAAGATAAGATGGATGTTGATAGCGAAGAACCAATCGAGGAAGAAGAAACACAGGAAGAAGCAGGTGACAACAAAGACGCGGAGCAAGAAGAAAAGATTGAAGAATTCGACGAATATTTTGTCTTTGGTGCCTTTGATAAATCCAAGAAGCGCCACATTCTACAAACATTAAAAGTTCTTCCAAACGACTCTGAATTAGTCCAGGAACTTAAATCCAACTCCAAAATCGTTTCTATCAGAGTACAGCAAGAATACAACTCATTAATCGTTATCACCGAAGAAGAAATCAAATCTTTGGACTTGACAACTTACGAAACCAACTGGGTCTTCAAGACTCTTTACGTTGCCGAGTATGTCAAATATCTCGCGCAAGATATTATTCTAGTAATTGAAAGATCCCAATCGAGATCAAGGTCCAACAAGATTACAAAACTTAACTACAGATTAGTCAACTCTCAAGGGACTGAAGTCAACTCCAAGATCATTGAGCACAGCGGTTCCAATGATCTACGTTTCAAGTTCGATGTTGTTGAAGGTGTTCTTTACCAATACGCCATTGAAACCAACGATGTTACTACTTACCAATTGCCACATTTCACACAGTTAAAGAACATCAATTTATCTCGTTTCAACATTAAGCAAGGTGATGTTGTTGGTATTAACTCGCCAGCCAAGGACCGTATCTTGATCACCACTGCTAATGGTATCCATCTCATCAACATTCGTTTTGAAATTTCTCTTGCCTTTATTCCATCGACCAAGAACATTCATTCCATTTTGTCTATTGAAAAGCCACTACGTAATAATGCTGGTGTTATCAACCAAACTTATCAAAACTTTATTACTATTTCTCGTGGTAATGAAATTGCTGCGTTGGCTTATACTTTGGACTCCAACACTATCCGTGATTCCTTAGCCAAACAACAGGAAAACACACAACAAGAAATCAACGAAGTTCCATCCATTTTGAACATCAGCTCTGAGAAATCTCCAATGGCTGAAATCTTGGACTCCTCATTGTCCCCATTTGACTTTGACAAGAAATTATTCACATACTTAGAAGCCTCTCAGGGCTATTACACTGAATCCGACCGTATCGTATCATCAGGGTTCATTACCCGCTGTGTGGGCTTCATCTTTGAAACTTATAAAGATTCAGAATTACCAGAACGTGTTCTCACTTACTTATTAACACATCCATTGTTCCCACAATTAGAAGGTTCTCTTTTGAGCAAATTACGTTCTTCTCCACGTTTGTTAAGACAGGCGATTGTTACTTCAAATATTTCCCTTGTGGAATTGATCTCTGAATTGAACGTCACCGATAACGCTGAGATATTCAAGGATCTTGTCACAAGAATCTTAGAATTCCCAAAGGATAAATTGGATTTCAAAGACTTACAAACACAAACTATCATTGGTAAGATCATCGAATTAGATTTTGGTTTCGAATTGGTCTCTTTGTTAATTGATTCCTATGGTATTTTGATGTGGAAGGAGGAAGAATACGTCGATGACTTGATCAAGATGGTTGAAAATAAGATCAACACTTTACAAGGCAACCAACAAGTTCTTAGCGTGCTGGAAGCTATGGAAAGTAAGAATGGTTTAAGTGCAGTGAAGAAAACTGCTCCTTTGTACTCCGTTGAAACTTTGAGCTTCAATTAAAGAGTGAATGATTTGTTATACTATATAGATCAGCTTAAGATCAGCCCTTTGTTTCTTTAAAAAAAGTTTTGGATATAAGTTTTGTGAAGTGTACATTATTAGGTTTCCTTGATTTCATCTTTCTACGCGTACTAGATATTGTTGGCGTGACGGTTTGTATATTCATATTCTAACCAGATATAATAATGGCTAGCTTTCAGCTTTCACTAATCCCACCTTGTTGTTGAAAGTCACATTAGTCTCTATAATTCCACTATCTACACCAATAATGATGTGCTCTTTGACGAACAATTCAAACTTCGAACAAAGCTGGAAAGATGCTATCAAATTTTAACAGGGCTGCTCACCCTATACTTTTCTCTGAAGAAGATTAGCGTATCCCAAATCACAAATGATCCAGATACAGGGCTCAAAATGAATACAGAAGCCTGACTATATACAATAGGCAACGACAAATGAAGCCTCAGGTTTCAAAGATAATTCAAAATCATAAAGGATATTTCTATTAAATGCATAGAAAAGGTCCAAATATCACTGAGCGTCCAAAAAATTCACTCTTAAGCTTCTGACTTAGGCGATTTCTTCCAAGTATTGTTCACCTTTAGAAGCTCTTTCATTCCAATCCCTTCTTTCAACCTCTTCATCAGAATCCTCATTAAATTCATCCAAATCATAATCAAAAGCAGAAGGATCATTAATTTCTTCTAAAGTTTGCACTTTTCTTCTTCTCATGTTGCTAGCAGAATTAGAATCATCACTCAATTTGAACTTCAATGGCATATCTTCTTTGGTGACCATGAGCCCGTTCTTTAATCTTTGTAACTTGGAGTTATCCTTCTTAGCTTGTTCTTCCATTGCAGCCAATTCATCTGGTGGAATGTACCCTCTTTGTTGTGAATGAGGTTTGTTGATCATGCGCGTTGGTTGCTTTGGTTGAACTTGGATCTTATAGGACCCAAGACCGTTCAGAACTGGCAGGACTAATGTGGCAACCACCAAAAAGAAAATAAATATGAGGATAATGAAGAACATTGTATGAATATATAAGGGAGGTGTTTAACAAGATTATGCGATGAGTGTAGCGCACTGTTGTCAACCAGCTGTGCTCCTTTTTCTCGATAAATATTTCAGAGCTGTAGGGCGATGGTGCTTTGGTTGTTACGACTCCTCAAGAAGTTGCGCTCTTAGATGTCAGAAAGGAAATAGATTTCTGCCGTAAAGCCAATATCAAGATCTTAGGTCTGGTGGAGAACATGTCAGGC
>JAKTTJ010000126.1:0-14440 GCA_030581495.1 Waltiozyma xylosica | reverse complement strand
GATACAATTACAAAATTTTCTGTTCCTCAATTGCTCATAAAACAAATTAAGAGTTACAACCAACGACCTACTCCAATATTGATTATTTACAGGATCGATCTTAAGTCTGATTATTGGATTGAATGAATTTCCTGGAATTATGGAGTTTAATTATATGTAAATGTTATAGGAATGTGTTTTTAAAGTATCAATACATGATTACTAATACAAAAAAGTTGTGTTTTGGAAATTGTATTTCCTTGTGCGGCACTTTGCATATCTTTGATGTAAACTGAACGTGTGTGTCTATGTATATTACAAGATTATGTTTGATGTGTGACTGAAGAATTAGGTGAATGTATTCCGTTATCGTTAAGTTGGATTTAATACCTAAAAGATATGTCTTCTATTGCCTAGATAGCATTTAATGCTGTTTTTGTAACAAGCTGAGTCTATCGATAGATAATCTTTATTACAGAGATTTGTCTATGACGGAAGGGTTAAATCCTACCTTTCTTGTTGTTTGATTCCAATTGTTCTGTTTAATTAAATCAACCATTGTGAAATTAACAAACCATGGATGAAAACATTGTTGTTTTAGATCAAGTGTTAGTCAGGTTGAAACAGTTCGGAAAGTGTGTAGTTAATGATTGTTACAAAGTAGTTCAACCAGATATAATTGTCAACCCCTTCACAGATTATGTTATTGGTTCATTCAAGAGAACCGTGAATTTTGGCCGTGCCTGTAACGGCATGCACGTCGCGCTTACAGTATGGGGGAAGGAACTGCCTGAAATGAATTGAAACACCTGATGGAATCATTCATCATCAAGAGCTTTAGAAATTTGAAAAAGATTTTATTATCAATGGACAGCTCTATCTGGTATATCACATAAAGAGAATTCCCCACAAGTATGCCACATCTATTAGAGTATCAACCATATACAGAAGATTCAAGCCTCATATATAATGATTCCAAGCACCTCACATCCCGAATAAGTCTTGAAAAGACAGCTAGTATGATAAATCACACGAGTTTAACCGAATTTACAGCCTCTGATGACGATATTGAAGAGCCTATCAATTTAGAGGACAAATTATACGAAGAAGGTGCATCAGTTTCACTCCCAAAGGATCTGTTTGTTCAAAAATTGACAAATTTAATACCGATGAAAACGATTTTTGATAAACAATCCAAGTTAGGCAAATTCTTCATTCATGATAACATGATTGAAGAGCTAAAAAAAATCAAACTAGAGAACAGGGATACTCTTATCAGTAATTACTCTGAGTCGTTGATGGAATTTGCCGAAGAATTACTAAGATGTTTGGAATTGAGGGATAAATATCAGACACTCTCAGGGCAGAACTCCTATTTAAACCCCGTGAATTCTGATACTTGGGAAACTTATCCTCCTCCTTTACCCAAAGGGTGGCATTATAATGATGAATATGGAATGATTCCTGAAGGAGAAGAGAGTTATTACTATGATGAAAAATTAGAGCCTCATTATTTTGGACAAACTTTTGATATGAAAGATTATGAGAAGTTTTTCTTTGAAAGAAACCGTCAATCTGAAAAGGAAGAACCACATGATGTTTTCTTCGATAAGAAGCTTCATGCTTACCAAATCCCCAATTTCCAACATCATCTAATCGTCCCTAAATTTTCAGAATATTTCAAAGACCTAACCCGTTTGATTAAACTTACCAATAATAAAGTGGGAACCTCCTTGTCTTACCGTCGTCTATGCTACCTCTATTCCAAATTCGAACAGTATAGCTTATTAAACGAGAACAAGGAAGTGGAAATCTGTAAGTTGAACCCACATCGGGATTTCTATAACGTTCGCAAAATCGATAACAATGTCGACTTGAGTATGTGTATGTCGAGAAAGGCTCTGTTGAATGTCATCAATAGTAAATTGGAGAAAGAACCCAAGAGAGTTGTTTACAAGGAAGGTGATGTTGAACTGACTTTGGAGCAGTTGTTCGAATCATACTTCAATAACGACGACGAAGAAGAAGATTCAGAGTCCCCCGAGAGAGAAAGGAGATTAAACATTGACGATTTGTTTGAATTTGGTATCATTGATCGGAATTTTGAGGTTTTGGATCATCTCAAACTGGACTCTTCAACAGATTATGGAAATATCATCAACGATGAAACCCTCGTGAGAATTGATCGTACTTTTTTAAGAATGGACAATGCAATTGGTGGTGAATATTTGGCAGACTTGATCAAACAGGTTTGCTCCGATTATGAAAGAACTAAATATCAATATGGTGAATTAGGATTGAATTTCAACATGATTCCAACAAAAGAAGAAGCAATAGACAGATGGAGCTCTATAGCGAATTGGGTGATTGATCACAAATTGATCAGCCATAATGTGAAATGGATAGTCAGAATTCCAAGAAACTACAGCATTTTGAAGAAAATGGGGAAACTGGACAATTTCCAAAATTATCTTGATGCTCTTTTCAAACCATTGTTCGAAATCTCACTGGATCCAACAAAAAACCTCAAGTTGCACTACTTCCTGACTAAAGTTTCAGCTCTTGACTTATTAGCAGGTAGTTTCAACAAAATTAACGATATCTCGTTGTTCGAACATCGCGACCTGAAACCACCTTCACAGTGGACAGACGATTCAAATCCACCCTACAGCTATTATTTATATTATATTTTCCTTAACTTGTCTCATTTGAACAAATTTCGTCAATCGCAAAACATGAATTGTCTTTGTTTGAGAAATCACACTAGTTCCTCCGCGGAAGCTCACTCTGATCCATTTGGCATAATCTCTGAGACTTTGTCTTCGAATTTCCTAATTGGGAAGAATATTATCAACGGTGAGAATTTACAACAATATCCAATTTTACAATACATTTATTACTTGAAACAGATTGGGATCACAATGTCTCCATTGTGTTGGAATAAAAGAATTGAAATTCTAAACGATGATGAACGTCATAACTGCAATTATGAAACTCATCCTTGTATCAAATTCTTCAAAACTGGTATGAAAGTGGCCCTGTCCACTAGTAAACCGCTGTTTTCCAGTTTGACAAGAGACCCATTGATCGAAGAATATTCCATCGCAAATTCAATTCATAAATTAGGAGCAGTAGATGTCTGTGAATTGGCTAGAAATTCTGTTCTTCTTTCAGGTTTTAACGGATTATTGAAAAGACATTGGATTGGTGTGAAGTATGTGAAAGAAGATCCAAAAATTGCACCAGGCTTGGATTGGAAAGATTCAGATGATTTCGCAATTCAAAGATGTAATGTTCCTAATATGAGAATCAGATTTAGAAGAGACGCTGTTGCATTAGAGCATCAGTTCATTAAAGAAGTTGCAGGTATGTAAAATGGTCCATTTACAGTAACCATATATAATAAACGCCAAACTTTTGTTCTAGTTTTAGCAATGCGGGAAAACCGTGAGAAATTTCAGGCACCCACATAATGCTCGGGCTGTGTTTTTCTTGCAACCTCGGGTGCCTATTTTTCACAATTTATCGTCAGATTCTCCGGTGTTCAATTTTCACATTTTGGCAGAACTTGATTGCTAGGTTGCCCCAGATTCTACATGCGAATCATGACCCCGCAGAGATCTTCTTATCACAAGTACTACAAATGTTGAATAGATGATCTTTTTTGTTCTGACTTAAAAAGCACCAGTATAACTTTTAATGCAGTCACCTTAAACATAGAATTATCATTGTCGCTTATATAACATCCACCGGCTTTCAATTTTATCTACTGTTCATCGTCTCCAATTCACTCTTAAACTTATTACTTTTTGAATGACACCAATTTTTCAAAACCATCATCGAATATTTGGCAATTTCACCCAGGGTGACAATACTATCAATCGGCAAGTACAACAATTCATCTTCTAATGTCTGATCAATGACATGGTCATCCAAGTTTCTCTTTTGACTTTGGGATTTAAAAGTTTCATAAATCTTATGATAATGGTCCATGATATCCCAAACACTTAAATTTCGTTCCCCCAATTCCATTGTTGTTTGGGATAATTTGAAATATTTACTTTGATTTCTGACATCATGCATCATTTCTGTATCCAATTTTAAAATCTCATCCTGCGCTATCTCACCTTGTTGTTCCAAATCTTCTCTTTGCGTTAATTTGGAGTCAATTTGTATAGAATAGATCTTTGTCAAATGCGTTGAAATTGTCATTTTGATTTGATTCAAGAGCCCTTTCAAAGGTTTCAAATCCGAAGATGAAGACTCGATTTGTTTCAAAACATAATCAAGGAAACTCACTAATGAAAGCCATCTTTTCGGCTCGTATGCTTTAGCTTCTAATTTTTTCATTTGATCTTCATGATTGAATGCAATGATGTAAATCGAAATACAATCGATATAATGAACAATTGCCTCTGGTAAAGTATCTGCTGCCGATGATTTCAAAGTATCACCCTTCTTTTTTGCGGATTTGGCAGTTTGCATGAGTTTTTCTGATGATTTGGAAAGCGAGTCAATAGTATGAGCTGTGATATCAGGTATCTTTGGAAGATTTTGTGAAGTGTTGTCAGTTGGTACTGAATTGGTTCTTGAATGTGATCTTACAGGAGATTTATTAAAACTGCTACTATTGTTATGCGGTTGAACAGAAGATGATCTCCGTTGTGACGTGGTTGGTACTTTCTTCTTCTTCCTTGGTGAATCTTCGTCTTCATCGTCGGATGGTATCCTTCTAACAACTCTTGTCGTAGCACTACCACTACTCCCAGTCCCATTGGTGATTCCCAAACCAATGACTTTCTGCTTAGTTGTTGCAGCTGTTGTTGTTGCTGTGGTATTATTGCTCTGTTGTTGCTGACGTTTCTTGCTTTGATTCAACCGTATCCGAAAAAGCAACTTCTTACCTTGATCCGTATTGATCAACTTCAAAACATGTTTCTGTCCTTCATCATCTCCAAATTTTCTAGTAAAATTTTCCTGTGGTTTCCAATAAGTATCATTGCGCCTTGATATACTTTGATATCCCGAATTATCTTTAAGCTTTGGGAACGGTTTCAGTGAAGGAATTGGTTGCTCTTCATCGGATTGATAACGAGGCGGCAATGTCGGAGAAAGCATTTTGGGTATTGGTGTGAATTTTCTTGGTGATGGTGTAGAGGGTTTGTCTAATTTCATGCTAGTGTGTTGTTCCTGATAAACTTTAGGTAGATCTGCTGTGAGTATTGGCGGAAGCCTTTTGGTAGTTTTATAGGCGTTAATAAATACTTGCAGTTCGTTCCATGTTGGTTTGATATCTGCCTCTTCTCTCTCTTTCTTCTTCAACGGTCTTCCATTGGTTTCCTCCTTCTCTTTATTTCTCAATGATACGACTTGTGACTTGCTATCTTCAAGTCTTGTGCCTTGTGATACAGGAGGTGTTGGATGTACCGCTGGATTTGATCTCTGGTAAGGAGAGGGAAGCGGATCTGTCCTACTGTTCTTTTTAACAGAAGACTTTTGTTCATTCTGGTTCAATTGCGCACTGCGATTGCTATGCTCTTCATTCTTGGTTCTTTTACTGGGCGTAGGAACATTTAAAGCTGATGATGTCTTATTAGAAGAACTGTTGGGTTCGGTCAGAGCCTTAGCTTTAGCGGCAGCAGCCTCTTCTAAGGCCTTTTGTTTCTTCCTTTGCTGATATTCAGCAAAATTGACCATATTATTAAAATTGATAGTGTCAATGGAAGAATCGACTTTTGGAAGATGGGTGGCGCCAATAGTGTCAAAATGGCGTCAAAAATTATGGCCTTTGTTATCCCTTTAACCTTCCGCAACTTACAGCATACGGGTCTGGAAAGTTCTTGAACTGAGATCAGCAGCTGCTATTTGGTTTCTGCCCAAAGTGCGCGTTTTCTTGTGGCAGGAAAATTGTACACCAGAACTGGTGGACGTGTTCGAGATCCTTCCGCGAAGACCGATCTTTTTTTTTGCACCAGGACGACAGACAAGCAGTCGATCGAACGCCAAAACATATTTAGACCAGGTAAATGGATCCATATTTTTCAAGGATCGAATTACTTTTAATATTCACTATTTCACCATCTTTAAACGAGAAGAATGGCTGAAAATAATGCAATCGCCGAGCTTTTGAAAAAGCTTGCTTCAGGTGCTAAACTCAACGATGTTCAACAAAAGAAACTTTCCGATTATAAATTCTGGAAGACACAACCTGTTCCAAACTTCGATGAAGAAGTCACTGAAGAAGGCCCAATTGAATTCAAAACCGTTGACGAAATTCCAAAGGAGCCATACCCACTATTAGATCAATTCCAATGGGTTGATTTAGATCTCAACAACACCGAAGATCGTGAAGAAGTGTTCAAATTATTATACGAAAACTATGTTGAAGATGCCGATTCCACTTTCAGATTTAAATATTCCACTGAATTTTTAGACTGGGCTTTAAAACCACCAGGCTACAAAAAGGACTGGCACGTTGGTGTCCGTGTGAAAGCCACCGGTAGATTGATTGGGTTTATTGCCGCTACACCTGCTGATTTGAAAGTGCGTGAAACCGCTGTTAAAGCTGTTGAAATTAACTTTATTTGTGTTCATAAGAAATTAAGATCCAAGAGACTAGCACCGATTTTAATCAAGGAAGTCACAAGAAGAGTCAACTTACAAAACATTTTCCAAGCTTTATACACTGCTGGTGTTGTGTTGCCTTCTCCCGTCTCTGTCTGTCGTTACAACCATAGACCTATCAACTGGGGCAAACTTTATGAGATCGGGTTCAGTTATTTACCAGAGAACGCCACAAAGACTCAAATGATCGCTAAATATACTTTGAGAAACGAAGGGAAGCTCGATAATTTGAGAAGGGCGAAGCCGGAAGATTTCGAACAAATCTTTGATTTGTTAAACAGATTTCAGTCTAGATATGAATTGATTCAAGATTTCACAAAGGATGAATTGAAACATTGGTTATATGGTAACAATTCCAACTTATGCGACAATGAAAAGGTCGTTCATACCTTTGTGGTTGAAAACAATGACGGTAGAGTCACTGATTTCTTTTCTTTCTATTTATTACCATTCTCTATCTTGGACAATCCAACTCACGACGAGTTAGGCTGTGCTTATTTATTCTATTATGCTTCTGAATCGGCCTTTGTCAACGATGCTGCCGACTTGAAGAACAGATTGACAGATTTGATAAGCGAGGCTTTAATCATTGCCAAATCTCTTGGTGTCGATGTTTTCAACTGTGTTTCTTGTCAAGATAACAATTTGTTCTTACAGGATTTGAAGTTTGGTGAAGGTGATGGGATCTTGAACTATTATTTGTTCAACTACAAGGCCAAATACATTAGTGGTGGCTTGAACAAGGAAAATCATGTCGATTACAATGATGTCTCTAAGGTCGGTGTTGTTATGTTGTGATGGACTACTACTTCTGTATAGTATCTGAATAAATGTGTCATAGTCATGAGATTCTTCTAAATAGCAGTATATCAGTATATCAATCATTTGTTGTATAATTATTTTTCTACTTATAATCAGCCTCTTCTAAAGGAACAATACTTTGGCCCTGCAAAGCGCTCATCAATTTTTTTTTAGACTGCAAATCATCATCATATTCACCACCTCTTGACAACCTGAGCAAAACATGAATATGAGATAAATCTTTCACACTTTGTAGGAAGGGATAGTTTCTAAACCACAAAACATCATTATGAGCAAACCCCAAATGTTCAACGAAGGTCTTTTCAACATACCTCTCGAGAACCTTCTTAATATATGGAGTCACATCTCCAATCTGTGATTCAGGATCAGACTCAATGGCGAGCTTAGTCCAGACACAGACATGGATGATCTCTTGCGTAAAATTATAAGGGAAATCGTTTTCTATGATTTTGAAATCTCTTTGATCTTGGAATAATTTCTGTCCTTTTGGTTCCAAATCATTGGAGGCCCATTGTAATTTTTCTCGTATTATGAATTTAACAACAGTGTCGTTTTGAGATTCTAGCTTGGATTTGTATTGGCGATAGTTTTGTAAAGTTTCTTTCGACCTGTAGAGAAGTTCGAGATGTTTCGAATCTATGTTGATGGTTATTACTGTCAGTAATTATCGAAGAAGAGTCTCTGCTGGTGAATTAAATCCAGGATGTAAGAGGACTTACCGATGAGTTGTTTGGTATCTTCCCAAGTCAACGGAGTATCACAAACTGACATGATGAAAGATTTTTGAGTTATGAATTCAATGAAAAAGTTTTAACCGTTCAAGAACCGACCAGAAGTCTAAAATTTGAAATCTCCATATTTTTTCCTTTCCGTGGCATACATGCGCAACATGTTTACGGTCTCAAGTTTCTTTTTGTTACAAAGGGACCCAATACCTTTGTATATGCAGAAGCATGCATTTTGGGTTTATCTACAAAAATTAGTCAGATTCATTCAGGATTCGTTGGTTTTTTATAAGCTATTTTTCAAAACGATATTTATATATAAAGTTGCAGTTCACGACCACAGCAAAGTTAAGATTCTCCAGCCTGTAACAGGTTCGTAAGGAGGTTCAGGGTTCTCGTCAACATCTTCGAATAAAGAAGCCAAATCAACTTCATTAGATCTCCAATATTTGGTACCCTTGAAGAATTTCCAAAAGAAGTACAAACCCGCTGTCAAAGGTAAAATGAAATAAGAACTGAAGAAAGAGGCAATTTGGAAATGACCGTGGACAAAATTAGTGAACCCACCAGTTAACAGGAGTACAAGGGAAGCGATCCCTGAAATCCAAGCCGCATATGGAGCAAAAGGAATAGAATGAGGCAATCTTTCTCTCGAATAACCTTGGGCTTTCATAGCTTTGGACATAGCAATATGATTCCAAGAGATGAAAATCCAACCAAGAAGTAAATTTGCAGAAGTCAAAGATTGGAACCAGCCAAAGACATTCCCTGCAGAAGTGGAAAGATTCATATAAGCCAATGGCATAAACAAAGCCACAAACGCACAACCATAATATGGAATACCTCTCTTATTGGTTTTTAAGAATATCTTTGGAGCCTGGTGTTTAACAGCCAATGCGAATAGAGTTCTTGAACCACTAACCATGGAAGTATTAGCAGCAGAGAAGGCAGAAGTCAACACGACGGCATTGACAATATGTGGCAGCACTTTAATATTGGCAATCTTCATAGCAACAACAAATGGAGAAGATTTAGCAGTACCTGTTCCATAACTGATTGTCTGATTATTAGAAGGAACGATCATAGTGAGGAAAAACACCGTTGTTATCATGAGAATAGTGACTCTGTAGAAAATTCTCTTACAGGCCCTAAATATTGCACGACGTGGATGCTTCACTTCAGCAGCCAAAGTTGGAACCGATTGAACACCACCGAAGGAATAAACCACTCCAGAGAGACATTTCCAAAACGCGGCAAATTTACCTAAAGAACCTGTTGTCAAATATTCGTTAAATGGACCTGGTTCATGCCAATATTTGAATCCAATAGTACTATGATCCGGTCCACCGCCTGAAGTTAAGATAATAGAAACAAAGATCAACCCAACCAAAAGTGACAGTTTCAACATAGCGAATGTGAACTCCACTTCACCATAAAATCTAATACTCCAAGAATTCAATGCAACAATCAGAACAATAATAATCGTAATCCAAGCGCCTTGAGAGATATCAGACCAATATGAAACAATAATAGCAGCAGCAGAAATTTCACCAGGCATAATGGCACCCCAAACACAGATCCAACCGTAAGCGAACCCCAACGCTGGATCAACAAACTGTTCAAGATGTCTGACGGTGGCAGACGAAACCGGTAATAAACAAGCCACTTCAGCAATAGATATCTGATTCAAACCCACAATTAGGGCGACTAAAGAATAGGCAATCAACATTCCTGCTGGTCCAGCAAGGGCTAAAACACCACCTGAAGAAAGGAAGATACCTGTGCCAAAGACACCAACAAGTGCGATCATTTGGATGTGTCTTTGCTCTAAGCCTTGTTTCAAGTGATTTCTATCAAGGGCAAATACTGAAGAGCTATCAGTGTCTTCTTCATCTTCAAAATGGGAATGCTCTTCGAGGTTGGTAATGGTATAATCTTGTTTTTCATTATGGATCTCGTTTGAGCTCGACTTCTCTGGAGTTGTACTAATCGGAGTAACGGTTGATGATTTGGCCATCTTGAAAGTTAACTCTAAAGACACAGTTAATAAGAATGGTTTAGTTTTGTTACTAAGGGAAGTTGATTGGATTCTTAGACATTATATACTCCGATTGTGTGGCATATTGAATAAAAAATAGAGGCGTTGGTCGACGTTTTTCAAAAGCTTGGTATTACCCGATGATCTCAGAACGCCGGAGTTTGATAATTTCATGGCGGGCTCTAGGGCTATCTATCCTATTGTGGGACTTCACCACATTTTTTAATTCTCCAGAAGTATCCATTATTGTGTCAGTTTATAATTGAACCGATATTGGATGATGACATTGTGGGGGCTTTTGAAGTCGTTTCGCGAAATTTGTCACGACAAGTTCGGATCGGCTACCGTACGTAATTGGGTTTTGTGGCGATTTCGCATTAGTGGCAATTTATACGGCATCGTCACGAACGGTTCTCATATAACAAATCGACCTAGCTACCTAAATTACACTAAATGGTCGTGGAATTAATTAAAATTATTTACGTCGTCCGGTATAACCATATCTATCGTAAGTGAAGTTTATTATATGAAACGATGGTGACGTAAGTACTCGCGGATAAAATTGAAAGGAATATATCAAATTCTATGAGCTATATGAGCTCTATGTATTACTAAACTTAATCAATTGTAAACCTTTCAAAGGTCATACATTGATCTCAAGACCACAAAAGAGTACACAATTTCCAACCTCTCAACTTTTCATAAGGTGGTTCAGGGTTTTGTTCCACATCCTCAAACAAACTAGCCAAATCAATCTCATCAGGCTTTAAGTACTTAGTTTTCTTAAATAACTTCCAGGAAATATATAACCCAAAAGTCAAGGGAATGATAAAATAACAGGTCAAAAATGAACTGATTTCAAAATGGCCTGGGACGAAATTCTGGAAACCAGAGGTCAAGATCAAAATCACAGATCCAATACCAGATACCCAAGCAGCACAAGGAGCGAACGAGATTGAATGGGGTAAACGTTCTCGAGAATAGCCTTGAACTTTAATAGCCCTGTTCATAGCAATATGATTCCAAGAGATTAAAATCCATCCTACCAATTGATTAGCAGCAATCAAATCTTGAAACCATGAGAACACAACTGCACCACTCTGTGAAAGAGACATGAAAGACAACGGTGTGAAGATCATGACAAACAATGAACCCCAATAAGGAATACCTCTCTTGTTAGTCCTAAGAAAGAACTGCGGTGCCTGTCCTTTAACTGCTAAAGCAAATAAAGTTCTTGAACCGGAGATCACCTTAGCAGAAGCAGATGAGAATGCAGAAGAGAGAATCATAGTGTTGACGATATGTGGCAAAGCCTTAATTCGAGCTTCCTTCATCGCAATGACAAAGGGTGATGATTGTGCAGAGCCAGTTTCTGGAGCGATTGAAGGATGCGTGGAAGAGATAATCATGCTTAAGAAGAAAATGGTCAGGATCATCAAGATACTAACTCTATAGAAGATTCTCTTACATGCTCTGAAAATTGCTCTTCTAGGGTGTTGGACTTCAGCAGCCAAAGTAGGGACAGATTGAACACCACCAAAAGAATAAACGACACCTGATAGCCCCTTCCAGAAAGCTGAAAATCTACCCAACGAACCATTAGTGATGAATTCTTGGAATGGACCATTCTCTCCAGTCCAATACTTAAACCATATAGCGTTTTCTCTCCCACCCGATCCACTGGTAATATAAATACTTGTAATGATCAAAATAATCAAAAGAGCCAACTTACACAGGGCAAAACAAAATTCCATTTCACCATAGGCTCTGATTGGCATGAAACTCACAACAGATACACAAAAGATAAGAATCGATATCCAGATCGCTTGGTGGACATTCCAGCCCCAGAAATCAATAATCAAAGCAGCAGCGGAGATATCTGCAGGAAGGATGCAATCCCAGACTAGGATCCACCCATAAGCGAAACTCAAAGCAGGATCAACAAACTGTTCTAAATGTCGAACAGTGGCACTGGAAACAGGAACAAGACAAGCAACTTCGGCAACAGCAGCCTGGTTCAAACCAACGATAAAAGCAATAACAATGAAACAAAGCAAAGAGCCTAAGGGACCAGCAGTATATAAAACTGAACCTGATCCTAAAAAAATCCCAGTACCAAAGACACCAACCAAAGCGATCATCTGTAAATGTCGTTGGTTTAGCCCTTGTTGAAGTTTCCCTCTATCTTCTTTAAAGACAGTAACCTCTCTATCGAGTCTCACATCGTCGAAATTTGCTTCGAGATCCTTGTCTGATGAATCATTACCCACGTCAGTTTCTTCAACTTTAGTTATAGATTTCTTCTCCGATAAGTTGTCACTCCATGGGATCGAAACGTTGCTTGTACCAATGATGTTTGGTGTATCTGGTGGAGCTGGTGCCATGACTTCTTGTGGTGGCTCGTTACTTGGCATTAATTAATCCGATTTAGTATCAGTTGATAGATTTATGACGATTTATGAAACAGCCAAAGGAGCAAATAATTATGTCTTCTTCTTAGGTTAGCATTTAAAGGTAAGGAAGAGCGAAGATGAAAAATACGAATGTTCTTTATATCAAAAGTGGGGACTAAAAGGTTTTTACATCTTTCCTTCGATGAAAGATGAGTTCTAGCAGTCACTAGTAGAAGAGCTCATTACTCTTTTGGCTTGCTTGAGAAACAAAACCATCGGCAAATGAGATGATTTTAGGCGGTAAAGCTGTAAAATACCAAAACATTATTTGGCATGAGATACTTTTAGCTGACTGTGAGATATCTTATAGAAAATGTAGCTATTCAAGTATTCTTGCACGGAATCGTTATGGTATGCGATTAATTTTTGAAGAAGTAACATTTCATGAAACCTTCAGGGTTTATAAATCAAAGGATGTTGATTTTGACGAAGAGATGTAGAACTAGATTGAAGGCTGAGTTGTTTGTTTACCTTTTTTGAAGTTGCCGCTGTCGCGCTTCCCCCAAGAATTTAGCTGCAGCCCCCTGAGTTTCCAGATCCGGTGGAATTAAGCTGTGGTGGAGTTCTCTGGATTTAAACACAGTAAACTAAGCGAGACCCAATTCAATTGCGTGTATTCATCTAAATATGCCACAGACTTAGTCGTCCAAAGCTAGAGTTTTTACATCAGCTTAATACTAGATCCCATGGTCATCTCTCAAGTTTAATCAAAGCCCACATATTTCGTCAGATGGACTGTGGCTAGCGAAAGTCGTTCAAAACGGTTCAAAGTCGAACCCCGGATGAAAGCTCACACAGTTGAAATGAAGACTCATTTACCCATGTCGTAGATCATGCATGATATATCTTAAACTTCAACGTTTTTCAAGATTCTTGGAGCCTATAAATGATCCTTCTTTGATTAAATCTATTCGAAATTCAAGAAAACGTACCGGCCTTCAAGATGCTTCTAATTTCGCTCGACTCGTTCATCAAACTTATCACTGAATCTTGCAAAGCTGGTATTAACGTGACATAAGTAGCCAAACTATGGCATTAATGGCATACACACATATATATAAGAAATCCGTGCCAAGACGACAGTGGAAGTTCTATTACAACGGTGCTCGATAGGGTAACTCGTAGGGCCTTAATTAGACGTTGTCCCTTGATCCAATTTTTTAGTGCAATATATATATCATTTATTACTGATTTATTATATATGAGAACTAACTAAAGAAATCTTGCCTTAGGTTAATTTAATCACGTGATTTTGATTTCGCCCATCACATATTTTGGTTTGGACTTCTAGCGATACTTTAAGTTTTACAAAGAATTGTCTTGAGAGAGTCATCGGATAAATAGGCATCTGGGATGTCTCGTAATCTGATAACTGTTAAAATGATTCTTACTTGTGATGTAGTTATACCAATGATACGTGTTCTCAAATAACACTTGATTTATTAAAACACTAATAGACATGTGCTTCGTCGGAAGGCTACTCATGCGGGAACTCATCTGTATTAAAGGATTTCTTGACTCGATAAAACTTTTCAGAAACACAAAATAAGTTCGGATCCTATTAATCTTATTCAGACTTTTTTTTGTATTAGTAATCATGTATTAATACTTTAAAGATAACTTTCCTATAAAAATTGCCTATAATAAAATTTTATAATCCCAGGAAATTCATTCAATTCAACAATCAGACTTTGAGATGGATGCTGTAGATGATCAAGATTGGAGTAGGTCGTTGGTTGTAACTCTTAATTTGTTTTATGAGCAATTGAGGAACAGAAAATTTTGTCGTTGTATCAATT
>JAKTTJ010000125.1:0-15008 GCA_030581495.1 Waltiozyma xylosica | reverse complement strand
GGAACCACGCTTACTCAATATATATATAGTACCAAAATACTCTCACCTACTCTAGGGATTCTATAGAAATTTTCAACTACTCAGAAAATTTCTGGCATGTTCCACATACCGAAGCGAAGCGAAGACTTGTTCAATATAAATCAATTTAAATAACTATAAAGGTTTATACAAGATACTAATAATAGTAACTTAGGGGGGTATAATCAAAATGGGCCAATAACTCTTATTTCGGTAGGGGTTATAACTGACACAATTACAAAACTTTTATGTTCCTCAATTGCTCATAAAACAAATTAATAGATACGACCAACAACCTACTCCAATCTTGATCATCTACAGGATCCATCTCAAAGTCTGATTATTTGATTGAATGAATTTCCTGGGATTATGAAATTTTATTATATGCCATTTTTATGGGAAACCTAAATTTGAAATATTAATACATGATTACTATGAGGGAGTTTGAGATGAGTGAGAACAAGCTTCTTCTTCAGTAGCTCACAGGGTATCGGCATCACTTTCTTCGAAGAAAACTTAGCCCTCCGCTATTTTAAAGGGCCTCGAGGATTTCCGTTTTTGGAAAAAAATCTGCACTGAATTTTCGCGTAAATGGCGCGGTTAAAAAATTAAATCGCTCCAAGCTGCTGGTGTTCGGCTTTTGGCTTTCAAAAACCTGGTTGTTTTTGAAATGAAAATAGGGGCGAGCGCGTTATACTCGAAGATATTATCAACTAACGGAATAAATCGTATTAACCAACTGTCTAACTAATAAGACAATCAATAGCCTTGGTTACAAACTTTATTTCTTCTCACAATTAGATTTTTTTGATTCGGTCACAGTGGATACTGCAACATTTTTCATTAAAGATCCAGTTGTTTTGTTTTTAGTTCATTTGTTTGGTGTTTTTGCCTGTTTCATTCTCTCATATCTTTACATTTCATCCTATCCACCTTTGGGATAGAACAGATATCAGCATTTTAACTTGTTTTAATTTTATAGTGGATTCCAATTTAACCATTCAGATTGTACAAGAGATTGAAAGATAGAGAAGAGACAGAAATAGAGATAACTTTGGACTTATTCTAACCCCTTTCTCCATTCATTCATTCATTCATTCATTCATTACACATTTGCATTTAAAACATCTAAAGTAAGAACAGCACCATGTCCAGACAAATAACTGAAGTTGATTTATCCTTCCTTTCCAAAGAAGATAAACAAGAGAACGAATTGGGTTCTTTAACCTCCCAGGCCTACCGTTACAAGACGGTTTCCCGTCAAGGGCGTGCCTTACCAGATCCAATTGAAGATGACCCACCATACTACGTTTACATCATCACTTACTTGAACTACTTGATCTTGATCATTGTTGGTCACATTAAGGATTTCCTGGGGATCACCTTCAGACCTTCGCTTTATAGAGATTTATTAGAACAGGATGGTTTGGCTCCTTGGTACTCTAAGTTCGAATCTTTCTACGTCAGAAGATTGAAACAAAAGATTGATGACTGTTTTGCCAGACCTACTTGTGGTGTTCCGGGCAGATTGCTCAACTGTATCGATAGAGATGCTCATGATTACAACGCTTTCTTCACTTACCCTGGAACGATCTCCACTTGTTTGAACTTGTCTTCCTATAACTACTTGGGTTTCGCCCAATCCGAAGGTGTTTGCACAGACGACTCCATTGCTTCTGTCGATGCCTACGGTATCGGTTCTGGTGGTACACGAAACACCATTGGTACCACTGATTTGCATATTAAGGTTGAAAAGACTATTGCTGAATTCATTGGCCAAAAAGATTCTATCCTTGTTTCCATGGGTTATGCCACTAATGCTTCCTTATTCTCCTCCTTGTTGGATAAGAAATGTCTTATTATCTCTGACGAATTGAATCATACCTCCATCAGAACCGGTGTCAGATTATCCGGCTGTTCCGTGAAATCTTTTCCACATAACAACATGAATAAATTAGAAGCTCTTCTAAAGGAGCAAATCTCCCAAGGTCAACCAAGAAATCACAGACCATGGAAGAAAATCATCGTTGCTGTTGAAGGTTTATATTCCATGGAAGGTACCATGGCCAACCTGCCAAAGTTGATTGAGTTGAAGAAAAAGTACAAGTTCTATTTATTCGTCGACGAGGCCCATTCTGTTGGTGCCATTGGTCCAAATGGTCGTGGTGTTTGTGATTACTTTGGTATCAATCCAAGAGATGTTGATATTTTGATGGGTACTTTTACCAAATCCTTCGGTGCTGCGGGTGGTTACATTGCCGCTGACTCAGCCATCATTGATAGATTGAGATTGGACTTGAATGCCCAAAATTACTCAGAGTCCATTCCTGTTCCTGTACTAATGCAAATTTACACCTCCATGAAGATCATCATGGGCGATATCAACCCTGGTGATGGTGCTGAAAGATTGGAAAGAATTGCTTTCAACTCCAGATATTTGAGATTGGGTCTACAAAGATTAGGATTCATCGTCTACGGTGTTGATGATTCTCCAGTCATTCCATTAATGTTATACGCCCCTGCTAAGTTACCTGCCTTCTCAAGAATGTTGTACAAGAGAAAGATTGCCGTTGTTGTTGTTGGTTACCCTGCCACACCGCTACCTTCTGCTCGTGTTAGATTGTGTGTTTCTTCCGCTTTGACCAAAGAAGATATCGATTACTTATTAAGACATCTTTCCGAAGTTGGCGACAAGTTGTTCTTGAAGTTCAGCTCTGGTATTGCTGGTGGCTCTCTTGACGGTTCTAAGCCAAGATGGAATGTCGATGACGTTATCAGAGAAACTCCAAGAGATTGTAAGGATCCAAAATTCTTTGTTGGTACTGCCTTGGAACAAAGGGAGGAACAAGAGAAATAAGTACATGCTGGCAATCGCACCATAACAGACTAATACAACCTTTTTAATTTAATATAACGTAATTTTAATGCACAGATATATTTACAATATCAATATACCAGCTATAGGAGAATCACTAGTTTCGAAAACCTTAAAGCATGTTATTTGTTTCTCCTACTACGCACAAGAATACTTAATTGTATAGGTCATATGTACGTCCAAGTTCCCATCATCTGTTAAATGTGATGACGGTGATATTTACCAGTCTTCCAAACCAACAGCGCTGCATTTCATTGTCCCAGCTGGTAAGACTGATTGGACCCATGATTCCACATCTACTAAGAACACCATTGAAAATGAGATTGCCAAATTGATTGAAAATGAAAGTAAAGCGATTGTCTCCAATATAGATGAAGGTTCTGTTAAAGTTTCGACGTCTTCCTTGCGTTTTGACTCACTAGATCCTAGGTGTTATAATGGTGAAGTCAACTATGTCTTGATCCTTCCTTATTTCATTTGGTTAAGAAAGATCGATCTAACAAATGTTAAACCAATTCCCAATGAATTAATCCCTGCCCTTATAGAATCCAGAGAAGAAAGCATTTCTCTTCCTGCTGAGGTACATGGTTTCAAAGTTGAACCATCTACTCCACACTCTTATGTTTTCTTCTGTTCACACACGACCAGAGACAAGAATTGTGGTATAAATGCACCAATCATAAAGAAAGAGATGGACTTCAGCCTCAAAAATACAGGCCACTACCGTGATTTTGGTGACGACTCACCAAACGGGGTTTATTTCCATTTCATCAACCATGTCGGTGGTCACAAGTTTGCTGCCAATCTCATCATTTATCCCAGAACTGGTGAGATTATTTGGTTAGCTAAATGTAACCCATTGCACGCTAGACCTATCATTGATGAGACTGTCATTGGTGGAGGTAAAGTCTGGGGTGATTTTGTTAGAGTTGTTCAAAAGTCTAAGGGCGTTCAATGGTGATTTTGAACACAAAAAAATAAATGCCATTACCTGGAATCGAACCTGGGTTTGCTCGGCCACAACGAACTGTACTAACCACTATACTATAATGGCTTTTATTAATAAATGTAAATATACGAGTTAGTTGAACCTGTTATTATAACTTACGTTGAATTTATTGTAAGATTATTGCTCCGTGAATTAGATGATTCCTAAACTATATCTTCCTTTATATGTGTTAACAGGAATCTTGTCTTCGTTTCTTCTTAAATAGTCCTGAACACCTTTCAGCTTAGTCGTCTCTTGAGTCAGACTATGCTTTTATCAGACTATGCTCATATCATGCTATGCCTATAACAGACTATGCTTATAGCAGAGTTCGTCTAACTCTGATTCATATTCTTACAGTTAATTTAAAGATCATGTGTCATATCTGTCGGTTGACTCATTTGATTGTCCCAATCTGGCGATGTGATAAGCGATGCCTGAGGGCCATCGCGAGGCTATAAGAGAAACCTCTGCAAAAAACCAAGCTTCCTTCTCCAATTCAGATAGTTCAGAAAAATTTATAATATTAATATATAATATTAATACTTAATTATATTAGTCAAATATTACAATGGCCTATGTTACAATACCTATTGGCTGGTGGCAAGCCCCGAAATCTTTACAATTAATCAAAATCTGGAAGAAAACCTCACCGGCAGGGTTTGTTGTATTCATCCGTGATAGAGTCACCACTCGTTTTGAAGTGATTTTTCACGAACTTGGTCTTACTGTAGGATGGAAGGTGAACTGAATTTCCCTGAGTTAACATCTGATTATATAAGGTCTATAAAATTGTCTCATACTTTCAGTTTCGGACGCTTTTGCCTTTTTTCTCTATGAAAGGCACGAATTTAAAAGCTTGAAATGTCCGAATTAGGAAATAATTATTAAAATCACATGTGATGATGCACACAGAAGCATGTGTTGTCCAGTTTCGACATTCTGTGAAATGTTTCTTTGTTAGTTTGTTTGAAGGTTTTGCGATGCGGTGTATGATGAAACAAAGTTACACCAATTATAGATCTTTGATCTTGCTTTTATTGCGAACTATTTCCCACTTTATTGAGTTGAATTAAGATAAATTGATACATATCAATCATGGCTCCGAAAACGCTGAAAGGCTCTGTCACTACATCGACTAAGAAGACTGAGGAACCAGTTATCACTCCAACTACCTCCTTGTTAAGAACTACTTCCTTATCCAATTTATTCAGCAGTGGCTCCCGAAAGAGACACCATGAGGACGATGATGAACAGGAAGAACGCCATGAACCAGAAGACCATGAATACTCCGAAGCCTCTGAAGACTCGGACTCTGAATATCACCGTTCAAGTAAAAAGAGAAAGACTGACTTGGACGTCCAAAGAGCCCAATTTCTTGAAAACGAACGCAAGTACGATGCAGAATTACCAATGGAATACCGTAAATACCGTCCTTCTGGTTTTCGCTTCAATATCCCACCAACTGATAGACCAGTTCGTATCTATGCTGATGGTGTCTTTGATTTGTTCCATTTAGGCCACATGAGACAGCTTGAACAATCCAAGAAGGCTCTTCCTAATGCTGAGCTTATTGTTGGTGTTCCTTCCGATTTCGAAACCCACAAGAGAAAAGGTCTTACAGTACTCTCAGATTACCAGCGTTGTGAGACTTTGAAGCATTGTAAATGGGTTGATGAGGTCATTGCCGATGCCCCTTGGTGTGTCACTCAGGACTTCTTGACCAAGCATAGAATCGATTATGTCGCTCATGACGATTTGCCTTATGCCTCTGCTGACTCTGATGATATTTACAAACCTATGAAGGAAAAGGGGATGTTCCTTGTGACACAGAGAACTGACGGGATCTCTACAAGTGACATTATTACCAAGATTATTAGAGATTATGACAAGTATTTGATGAGAAACTTCGCCAGAGGTGCCACAAGACAGGAATTGAACGTTTCTTGGTTGAAGAAGAACGAATTGGAGTTCAAGAAACACATCAACGAGTTCAGATCGTATTGGAAGAAGACCAATCAGAATATCAACAACGCCTCAAAGGATTTATATTTCGAAATCCGAGAATATCTTTTGAAGAAATCCATCTTGTCTGAGGGCAACAAGTTGAAGAACCACAAGAAGAAGTCTATCATGAGTCCAGTTGCTGACTTTGCTGCTAATTTCACCGGTGAGAAACAACAAAAACAACAACAAAACTCAAAACAACAGAAAATCAGGGCCCCGCCTATTAAGAAGGCTCCTTCGTTCATTGATAACTTCAAAGATTGGATGCAGAAGACAGATAGCATCATCACTGGTAACCATCCAACCAGCGACGAAGAGGAACAAGAGGACGAAGATGATGATGAGGAGGAGGAACAAGAGGATTCTGAGAATTCTGAAGATGGTTCAGAAAACGAAGACTATGATGACCAAGAGGGCACCGTCAAAAGTAAAGAGAAAAAAGAGGTGAATAAGAAATGATATAGATCCAGTTTTTCGCATTTCCCTTCAATATTGATTGACTATCCATCAATCTCCATTTAACCATTAGTGCGTTGAGATCAAATTACGAAAATCATCTATACATGCAACTTACTTCCTGATTTTCGAATTACTATAATACTTCATTAATCCATAATAAATTTTTACACTAATAAATTTCTATTTTATATATATATATATGTACAAACGGCCACATCATTGCAGCTCTAAGCTCTGGCACCTTCGATCAAGCTCTCCACCTTGGCCTGTTCTTCTTCTCTGGCCTTCTTGAGCAAGCTCTTGAACTTGATCTTTCTCATCTTCGAATTGACTGGTGGTAAAACGGTAACGTTTGCCGCATTCAAACCTTCCTTCAACTTTTCCAAGTTCAAGTGGTGTGGGTTATAATTGGCTGCAGCACCAGTGATGATGGACTTGTTGAAGTATTGTAGGAGATCTGTGGCGTTGGAGACACGAGAGAGTAAGGAGTCTGGGAGAAGATGACCTGATTGGGCTTGGATCTGAGTAGTGAATTGGAATCTTAATTGAAGGCTGGAAAGATCGATATGGTCTAAAGAGGAAGCCTTGATCTTGGTGAGTTGAGTGTAAGTGTTTTTTAACAATTCTTCGAATTCGGCAGGGTCTTGGATCTTTTTCTTGTTCAACCAATGTTCGATTTGGAAACCTTGCAATCTTTCTTCGATGGACTTGCCGTCGTATTCTTTCTTAATCTTCCCGATGAATTCGATCTTTTCTAATTTCTTCAATTGGACTTTATCGTTTTCGGCATCTGCAATAACTTCTTTGATATCTTTGGCCTTTTCCAAAGACTTTTCTTTGGCTTCTTGATCTTTCTTGTGTTGGAACCACTCCATGAACCCCAAACGCTGGGAAGAGGTGTGTATTAGTCTGCTTTGAGATCTGATTTGTCTGGTTGCGGTGCTCATCAAGGACATCTTTGAAACAAACACTAAAGGGTGTGGTTATGTGATCTTAAAGATAAGGAAAATTGTAGGATGAAGACGTTGACCAATTGGGCCTGTTCCCTGCCTCTGTATTATATGTAGCCTGTGTTCTGGAAACTTTTCATTTTTCATGAAAGCGGACGAAATTTTCTGGTGTTTGGATGTTGGCTACTGCCACTTTGACTTCCTGAATAGGAAATGAAAGGCAGCTCATGTTGGGTTGTGCTCCCGCCTCGTGCTACTGCTTCAAAGCAAAACAAAATCTAATGAGAATGCAAAACGTACGTACGTAGATATCTCATTAGTTGTAATCAACCAAAAAAAAAATTAAACAACAAATTCAATTAATCTCACTGCACAAGCTCACCTTGCTCTCATTTTTACTCAGTGCCACAACGACAGCCGCAATTACTACAACTACTACCACTAGTACTTCTACAACTATACAAAAATGGGTGCTTGCTTATCTTGCCTACAGGGAAATGACTCTGACTCTACCTCCCAACTAAACGAAACATCCCCACTTCTGAGTGCTGATCAACCAAATTATGACGAAGACGCAGTACTTCTGCTATTAAAGAGACAGAGAGAGCTTGAAAGAATTGTAGGTGAGACGAATGAAGGATTCATCGATATTAATGCCTTTGGGGAGAATACCGTTACCAGTTTAGAGGAACTGGGATTGAGAAAATGTGAGGTAATTGGCGATGACTTGAAAGATGTTCCAGACGTTAAAGAAGTACAACATAATAATAGTGCTAATAATAATAATGAATACTATGATCAGTATGAAGAAGACGAACAAAGCCAGGAAGATCCTGAGGAATTGATCAGAGATGTAACGGAACAGACGAGGATAGTTAAAGAAGGAAATCTGATTGAGCAGTTTGAATGAGGGAAACTATTAGAGACGTACGAATTAGGGAGAGACTATATAGTGTATTAGAAAATGTATTAATTAGTATCAGATATTATCTGTAATTTTGTTTATTGTGGCTTTTCTGGGATTTGATGTTGTGAGTTCTGTGTCGTGTGTATAACAATTGGTTCTTGACTGACAGTACTTACATAATCCAATTTCTTTGCTATAGTAATTTTTTATGGAAAAAGCGCGCTCTGTCGCGCGTTGAGTTTTTGGGAAGCAGGGAGGTTTTGCAAAGTAAACAAAGATCGGATCACGGGTTTCTTGAATAGAAGCCTTTCCTTTTTTTCGTTTTTTTGCAATAATTAAAAATCAATAGAAAGGATCAATGCCACCAAAGGGACACAAAAGAAAGGGTTCAGTCTCAACTGCCAGCGGTGGAACGAAAAAGGCCAAACTTTCAACAGGCCTAGCGCATTTCGTTCGTGGGACTATCTCCAAGCTAGATACGCTTCAATCGCCTTCTGCGTCTCAACCGTTGACTTCTTTCTTCGTTAGACTTCCACCTAAGAAGGCCTATCCTGATTACTATGAGTTGATCCAGCATCCTATCTCTCTTTTTGAGATGAATAAGAAGGCTGAAAGCTATAAAGATACAGACGAATTCTGGAAGGATGTGGAGTTCATGAGAGATAACGCCATGACGTACAATGAAGCTAGCAGCGTTGTTGTGCAGGACGTTTTAAAGATCTGTGAAGTGATCGCACAGGATATTGAGCAATATAAGACTCAAATTGAAAAGAAAGAAGACGAAAATGAAGGAGCAGAACAAAAGATGGTTGGAAGCTCAAGTTGGATAGGGGAAGAACAGGAACAAGAACAAGAACCTAAGGAGAAGGTCGAAACACCAAAGAAGCAACCAGCTCCAAAGATCAAAATTAAAATCAATGCCAATCCTAAACCAAAGCCAACACCAAAGTCCAAACCAAAGCCACAACCAAAGCTGGTATCCGACTTGAAACCACGCTTCCTTACAATTCTTGACACTTTAAGGGCTCACCAGGAAGAAGATACCTCCATTGCTGAGACCTTTCTGGACGAAGTCTCACCGGAGGTCTTCCCAGATTATCACACAATAGTTTCCAAACCAATGGCCCTAAACACCGTTAAAGCTAAAGTTCTCAACAATGAATATGAAGCATTGGAGGCTTTTACCAATGATGTTGATCAGATTTGGAAGAATGCAGAGCTTTATAATGGGAAGGACAGTTGGGTAGCTCAAGACGCCAATACGTTAAAGGGTGTTTTCCATAAGCTGACTAGTGCTTTGAGTGAAGAGATTAAGACGGGCAAGACTGAAGACGGCGTTCGTCCTGAATTTAAGACTGATGAAAAGAAACAACAACAGCAACAAGCACAAGAAATTCCGGAACACGTGGCTGTTGTTGAGGAGAAATTTTCTGTTGATGCTCCAGTGGCTGCTGCTACTACTACTGCCCCAGCTGCCTTTCCACCCAAAAGAAGAGGAAGACCACCAAAAAACAGAGTTATTGTGGAGCCAGAAGTTCGCACTCCGATTGACGGTGACATCAGCACCATCAACGCTGCAGATGATTTGGACAGATCGGTCAGAGACATCAATGCTCAGCTACCTGATCTGTTGCCAACAGATGATGTTGAAAACTCCATGATTGAACAAACTCCAGATTTGGAAGACAGAACCTTATCTGAAGTTGCAAGACTTAGAAAATCTCTCTTATCCAAACTTTACCCACAAAATGCCATCCCTGAACCCAGCTCCACGGGTCTAATAACAACCCTCTCTGTTTCCTCGTCATTGACCACCTACAGACAGACCATCAAACAACCAACACAGCCAACATTCCAACACTGGTTCCAACACCAGTTCCAACCACAACCACAACAACAAACAGGATTAGTGAATCATAAAACGATAACGCTTCCACCAAACCAAGGATCAATCACACTTTTGGCTAAGCTTCCTGAGTGGATTATTTCCAATTCCAATGGCAACGGGACACCATCTGGTGCGAACTTTCAAACTTTGTTGAATGTCAATGGTGAGAAGGTCAATGCTATTCCTACAATTGTCCAGTACAAGAAGAAGAATAAGAGTACTAATAAGACTAAATCTCCTGAGGAGACACAAGAAGAAGAAGAAGAAGAAGAAGAGCAACGACAAGACGATGACGATGATGAGGCAGTGGAGGTCAGATATGAATTGAGATTAGCCTTGGGGCTAAACCATTTATTGTTCGAGGTTTCCTACACTAAACCTAAGACTGAGGAAGATGCGAACGAAGATGAAGACGAAATGAGGTTGAGACACGGCACTGTTAGAGATTATAGCAGTATGAATAAAGGTACTGAGGATACCAGCACGAAGGAACAAGAGGAGAAGGAAAAGAACGGTGCGTTGGTTGAAAAGATGGGCCTGTGGATTCAGGTTATATGAACTGATTTATATAATTGGAATCTGTGTATTATTATATATTAATGTCAGTGTAGTAGTCAGGAGTCAGGTAAGACCCTAAATTGGTTGTTAGTGATAACCTCAATGTCAAGATTAGTCGGCACTTCTATATAAAAGGTCTATAGAAGTGAGGAGATTGGATCCTGAACCGGATACAAGCTCTATTTATAGATAATAGTGATATAATGCAATAGGCTTGGGCTATTGTGAATAGACTAATCTAGAATAAGATAGATTAGTAATGCCTTACCTAATCACGTGAGTGCTCTTTTATTACAATTAGTTCTAGGTTTTATTAGTCTACAGAATATATAGCTTGTTGTTAAATGGTTGTAGGAAAAGAGTAAGAAGTCAGTGGTATAGGAAACATCGCTTATTTTCAAAATATCTGTGCAAGTAGACTCATGCTATTAATCTTATGCAAAGGGTCTATCTACACTACCGGCCCCTGAGACACAAAAGAGCCGTTGCCACCTCGGTTCAAAACCAGAAAAAATGTACTTACAAGCAATAGAAATACTCTCCACATTCAACGATTTGTCTAAGAAATTCACCTTCCATCGGTACAACATCAAAATATCAACGCATGTGAAAAGTGCTATTCCTAGTTTAAGGCTAACATATGATAAGATTTTGAATAATTGGGACAAAATGTGCTTATTCCGCACCAAGACCATTTATCCCTAGACAAAGGCATTGAACCTGCTGTACTAGAATTTAAAGCAATAATTGATATTGTTAACAATCAGTAGTTTAACCATCACCGCCGGTGTGGAATTAAGGGATTTCATTTTGAGTGTATATCTTTGGAATATTGGATGTATGATATTTTGCTGTTTTACTTTTCATGGTAATAAGCATTTGGGTCGATGCTTTCTATATTTCAAAGTGAATTAATATACAATTTGTTCTCGGACATGAACAAATTTGTATTTTTCGTGTCTTTTTGTTTCAAAAACGTTTGTCCATTGGACCGGACTTTTGTTCAGGGACATGAACATTCTTGAAAAAACATTTGTCCGGCGATTGGGAAGTTGTTTACCGAAAATCGGTTTTCCGCAAGCTACGACATTTTAAGAAATCATTTGGATCGCAAGATACCAATATATATGTATAATTACCTCTATAAATTGGGAAGATCACAATCTTCCATAAACGCCAGTTGAGTAGTCCTCTCTTCTCAACAGTCTTCTCAAGTATCCTACAGCTCTATCTCCAATCATTTTCAAAAACAATGCATAACTCTCCTCTTTCCCCCATCTCTGCTCATTTTTACGAGAATCATAAATGTGTTTGTTAATGATATGTTCGAACTTTAGGAAATCCTTCCTCGTTAACAGACCTAACAATTTATCCTCTTCTGAGCGGATCAGTGCAAGACATGGCGATAATTTGAGAAAATGGAGCAGTGTCAGTGAAAGTGGTGTGCTTGGAGGAAGGGTCAGTGGTGTGTGGTCTGTGATGGTAGTTAAATCGATCGTACTTTGAGAAAGATCTAAAGACAACAATGCTTCACGGGAGATCAAGCCTTTAATTGTGAACGTTGTTGGTTCTAAGACGGGGAAACTCGAATACTCTGTCTCTTGTAAGATCTTGTTGATCAAATCCGTAGAGACATTCTTGAGATAAGGTAAATACACCAGCTCTTTATTGACCATCGCCTCGCCTACTTCTTTCTCCTGGAAATCAAAATGTCCATGAGGACTTAAAAACGGCAACCCATTAACGCCAATCATCACATCAGCAATCCCACCTTCTTTGTTACCGAGCAAATCAATTACCATTTTAGTAACGGCCAAAGCGATCATAGTAGGGATAATGTACTTCAAGGCGCCTGTCAACTCAAACATAATAACGACAACTGATACAGTTAAATGGGTAATTCCACTAAGAGCAGCTGCTGCTCCCAAAAAAGCATAAATACCAGGATTGACATCTTTGGATATGAACAATTGGATCAAGATCCCCAAAAACCGGCCGAACGTGGCACCACAGGCCATAGAAGGAACAAAAATACCAGCTGGAACTTTAGAACCGTAGGTGAAGGTAGTCAGAAGCATTCTGATTACAGTGGATAGCAAAAGTGAGAGCAATGTGACGGTGATGGTTACTGGGGAGTCTATCTGGCATAGAGAGGAGGAGGAAGAAGAAGAAGAAGAAGGGTCCGTGGGGCATTCCTGGAACAATAGTTGCATTGACTGTGTCATGTCCAATGAGAGAAATTCATTCCAGTATGTTATTATAGCAGTGACCAAGGTCAGAACTAATACTTCCAGTCTTGGGAAATTACTCAGATAGGCCTTTCTAAAATTAACTGCCTTCACATTGTACTTCGCAACACAGGTACCATATAATGCGCCAAAAACACCACAGAGTATAAACAGAGGGATCTCCCAGTTGTTCCAATCCTTATCATACCTGACTTCAAACATTACCAATTTCCCATTATTGAAGGGATTCCAGAACTGTAAAGTTGCCACAGCTACCAGAGAACAATAATACGATTCCCACATCTGATTCAAATTAAACGAGTGGGAAATCTCTTCAATGGCAAACAGCACGCCACCCATAGGTGATCCAAATGCGACAGCAACACCAGCAGCAGACGACGAGACAAGCACATTCCTATACTTTGTCCCAATCGTAGAAGATAACAACAAGGCAATGCAACTACCACAGCAAACAGCATAGTGCACTGATGGACCTTCCTTACCAACACTCAAACCGGAGCCAATGGCCAAGGGTAGACAGAGAGCTTTGAGCAGGAACACCTTCCATTCGAGAAATTCAGGGTATGTGAATCCAGAAACGATGCACTTGATCTCTGAAATCCCAGAACCTGCAGCCAATGGAGCAAAGTACAGTACGGACCAACAAGCGGTCGAACTTAACAACACTGAGAAAATGATAAATATCAAGTACCCTGTAATTGACAGTGAATACTGATGCCATTGGTTTTCAGGGCAGTATGATTCATTGAGAAATACATTGATTTGACAATACCCTGTTCTGATCCCGCTGAAGTATTCCGTTAGAACATTCAATAATGCTGCAGTGGTTCCTATGCTGAGACCAACTAGTGTCAATGTCAAGTAAGTGGTTAAAATTGTGGGAGAAGAAGGTGGTGATGACGATTTAAATGACGTGGTCTTATAGCTCGAGAAGTTAGGAAGTGGATCTGTAGTTGGTGAGGAAGTCGTGAAAGTAGTTGAACGATCGGAAAGCGGGATGTCATCAACGCCACTACTGAGCGAGAAGGAGGAACTTCTATTTGAAGAACCTTCGTTGGACATCGTCAGTTTATAAATCTGGTTATTTCTATTGATTTACAGAGCTTAGGGGAATCTAAACTTAATGGAATGGCTACGACGAATTAAAGTAATTGCGGTTCGATAACACGACCTTCTTCAGCTCTCACACCTGGCGGCTCCGACCTCAATTTGTGATGCAAACAAACGTCGGCCGGCACACACTCATGGAATGTGCGTGGCCTTGACAATAGAACAACAACAGGGTGCCAGGATATTTTGCCATCCTAAAGCGCATCTGTTGGTGTAGAGATGTCAGGATGTGAATGGTTCGCGGATATCGTTCTCAAAAGGTCTTTAATTGCTACCAACCTCCATAGGAATATATTTATTGGATTGGATTGTTTAAAGGTAACCAGCTTGACAGATATACATAATTAAATAAATTATATACTTAAATTCCTAGTTGGAAATTGTATATATTTTACATAAGACGCCTATCCAAGTCTCTAAATAATAACTGACGCTTGACCTAATTTATACTATTATATCGAACATTCAGAAATCTTACAAGGACCTCCTCCAACCTTTGCCAACAGCAATGACCAAGTATGCTGAAAATCACTTCTAATGGCGGGGATGTTTACCCATTGGAGCCCTCAACGCATCATCATTAACATGGTTTCTGTTGGTGGCAGTGCGGGATTTGCTTTGAGTCTTTTGATGGAATCCCTACCACATATTATGTTCTATCTTTTTCTGCATAAAACACGCCTTCATTTTCTTCAGCGTTTGGAACGGTTGTGCTAGAACCTATGTGCTACATCTATGATTTGGCTACAAGTGATAAGTCTTTGGTATTTTAAACCGCACAAGATACAAATATTAAAAGAAGTTAAAATGGTTCGAAGTCAAATGAATTAACAGAATTTTAAAAGTACAGAAATATAACAGAATTATAAATAGCAAATGGGTTTAAGAATGCAAACGAGATCTAATGGCGAAATCACCATTCTGGATCTACCAGATAAGAAAGAAAAGTAGAAGCTTTGGGAATGAAACAAGCCGTAAGTGAAGTGAAAAGGCAATAGT
>JAKTTJ010000124.1:0-15031 GCA_030581495.1 Waltiozyma xylosica | reverse complement strand
AGACCTCAGTTTTGGAAGGGGGAGTGTAACACTGAACAACGATAGAAGTGAAGACTAATAAATAAGTCAACAATGGACCGAAGACGTTGATGGGTTTCATGCTAGCACTCAACTTGGCGATAACGATGAAAAAAGAAGATTATTATTCTATAAGTAAACCGAATTAGGCAAAAGTTAGAGACGTCAGACTTTATATATATTTATATATGAAATTTCATTCAAGCCAAAAGTTTAGCCTATGACGTTAAAAATATCATTTACTACATATTAACATCACCGCGATGTTTGTATTCCGCACATATCATTGGCTCTAGTGATACTTTCAAACGTTTTTTTCTCCGAATAATCTAATAAAGTCAAAGACTTCAGAACAGGGTCTGCGCAAAAGTTTACACCCTTAATTTCGGAATCAATGTTATAAGCAAGAAAATCATGAGATCTCTCTCTAACAATTATAGTGTTATTTATTTGGAAGAATATTGCAGTGATCATCCACGATGATCAATGGTAAAGTATTTGACTAATAAACATCCCAAATTTGCCAAATCCTTAATAGGTCCCGTTAAAATCGATATTTCCGTTAATTTGTCCTGCGTCTCGCTTCAAACGTTGTACACAAGATCTCGGATTTGAAAGGCAGGACGACCCCTTAATTTAATTCATGCATCTTCATGTTGTCACTGGTATGGTTAAGACGTATTAACGAGTGATCCGTAACATATCGTACTATAGAATTCGCTGCAGCCTATCAGCGATCCAATTTACCCAAGAAGCATATAACTATTCCAACCAGCCCAATTCGACACAATGATATCAACAAGCAACAAGGAACAAAACACCGAACACAATATGTAAAACTAAGAACACTTCATAATATAAATTCCGGAAAACTTTCTATGCTTGGAAAAGCATCAGAGCACCTAAAATGCCCATTGCCAGTAGGTATCTGCTTCATACAAACTGAAATAATTCAATGTAACAGCATAATAGGTCCATCCAACAGAATGCATGAATCCACATCAAACGAGCAACGCATTTATGTAAAACCATAAAACTTGAATACGGCAAGCCGGTCTAAGAGATAAGGATACTGTTTCTACCAGCAAAGAGAAACAAAGGTGGGATCAAACCGAAGGAAATAATACCTGTTCTATTGGCCAGATTCTGGGCTAATTGCATGGCAGATGTGGCATAAGTGTATTCGGAATGGGCATGGTAGTTGACACTAGTTAAGATAACGTTCGAAGAAACGAACCAGAAGATTATGATTGTTTCTAATCTGCTTGGAATCAAAGCTGCAATTGGAGTGCCTAATATTCTGATTTCATTGGTTCTTCTACAGTTAAGTAAGGTAGGCAATGTGACATACTTTCTGAAACCATTGATAAATCTGTTTTGTAGCTTGACTTGTAGACCCACATGCTTTAATAAATTGAAGAACCCCAAAATTAAGAAAACAAAGACAAAGTCTAAGTACAATATCCCGGCAAACGTCCCAGGAATATCATAATTAAAAAATCATCTTTCCAAAAAGCATACTGAGCATTGACATCTTCCACCCAGAGCAAAAGGAGAATATTGGTAAACAGTCTCATAATCCCCAGAGACAACCGGATCATCGATCATATAACTTGTGGCATTTTCATAAGCATCATACATCATCTCAGGTGACGCCCACTCTTCAGAGAAATAATAGACAAAATCAACAGATCTATTAAAGTTAGCTGAGTATTCACCTAATTGTGTAGCATAGCACTGGATCAAGGTTCCCATAGCTGGTGGGTATCTGAAATACACTTCGTAGTATGGTGAGCATTCGACAGCGGTGTAATCCCAGCTGTACAGAGAGGCAAGACTTTCACATGCCCAGAAGATGATTTGTGGCGGGTTGTAATATTTTGTTGTTTTAGCCGGACCTCCTGCAGAAAATAAGGATGGACTGAAGAAGAGTAGAAAACTTATGAAAGTCTGATAGATCCTGAATTATCGTGAAACTATTTTGATATGATTACTTATAGTCGCATTTTTGTTTTGGTATTCTGCTTGGTGGTGGCAGTTGTGGAAGAAATAGTTGGAATTTGTCTTTATTTTTATAGCATCATGATATGAATTGTTTAAGCATCACATTTTTTAGGTGAAATGATGAGACTATGTTGTATCCCGAATTTGATTACAGATCATACAGCCACACATTTCCGATACGAGATATACACAGGTACCTAATCACAGTTTATACAATTCCAAATTCTCGATACTAATTAGAAGATCTTAAATGACTGGTGTTTGGGCATGCACATCATCTTATTGATTCGTGACCACACATTAAACACTCAATTTTCGTTCCAGAGAAGGGGCTAGAGCCAATTATGAATATGGAAATTTGAATTTTATTCTTGAACTAGTACTTTACTTAAAGTCAAATAAGCAAAGATTATCTCTATCTCTATTTCCATTGGTTAGACCCTTGCAGTTAATTAGTAATACGGCTGCCAAAAAGAAAAAAAGACCAGAGACCAAGCCTTTAGTTTCTTGGTCTCGGCTTTGGTCTCGGCTTTTGATCTTGTGTCACAATGAAATACCCAAGAAAAGACAAGTTCATGATTAGCGTCCATAAAATCTAATAAGTTGCTTGTTATGTATGCACTGCTATGCTAGAAGTCTCCGCCCGTACGAATGGTTATTGTGTGTACTTAAATTGGAGCAAGCCAATATAGAAACGTTTCTTACTCTATATTTATGGTTCGACATTAACTCACAAAATTCCAGTGCGCTGCAGGAATGTTTGCGCCCTACGACCCTCCTTAAAAAATCTTTCCAGTGGCTCTTCTTCGGATAAATTCGATTACATACACCCTTATTCTTGCAAGTTCGGGTTTAGCAGTGACCCCTGGTCCGAAGATTTGGGAGCTCTGAGTTGAATCTTTGATATAATCCAACACACCCAGTCCCCCAGCTGCGTCATCTGTAACTATGGATATCGATATAACCGGATATTCCCAAAAATTGGTATATCCTGATAGATGTCGTGGGCTGTTTTCTCATATATCAATGTTGTCTAATATAGAGATAGATCCATCTTGTGAATTTTCAGTTCAATTTTCGGATAAAGGTGGCACCAGGAAGATATCACTTCCCTACCCAATACATGCTGCAATCAAAGTACATTTGGCATTTTGAATCTTGGGTATTTTAATATTAAATATTAGTTGGGTTATATAAAAAATAGTTTAGAACATACATATATATGGATTGCCACGATAGCTAGGTAATTCTAAACAAGCAGTACTTCATAATTGAAAATAGTCATCTGACACAGCTATGTTCAACAAATCGGCAGCATCCATTACTCCACACCAACTGGTCATTCGGTATCTAGACTGATCTATAACTTCTAAAGAGTCAGACCCAATAAAATTGAAAATACCTTCAACTCTGGTACTAACATGAATCTGAATCATCTTTCGAGCTCAGAGAGATTTCTTCATGATGTTGGGTCACACAGGATTTTAGACTTGACGGATTATATTGATTCAGAAGACTTAGAACATGAGGGTAAACCAGGCTTTCAACATCTCTACCCCAGATAATATCCAAGTGTTCATGGCCATAAATTGGAATGGCTTCAGTAAGACCTTCAGGTAGCAAGCTCAAATAGTTTTCAATGTTAACCAAAGAGTCAATATCACCGTATATCAACTTAACTGGGATCTTGATGTTTGTTCTGGTTGGGAAGGTCGTCGGTTGGAAGACTTTTGTAAGAGAATTTGTAACAGAGACATTTTCATCAAATAGTTGGAAAGATCCATTTCTAATGATTTGGAACCAATGAACAATACATTTGACGGAGGTTGGAGAATACAGATGTTTGAAACTTGAAATTCTTTGTGATTGATCTATGTTTTTGCTCTCCCAGTTGAATAATAACTTGACACAAAAGTCAATAACTTTGACAAACAATGGAGGATATATGATATTGGCCCAGAATGAAGACGTTGGTAACAAAGTCTTCTTCCCAAACATCAGATACATGATATTAGGAGATGTCTTGATTAACGTGTCAACAAGTCTATGGTGTAGGCCAACAGGAGTTATTGCAGGAGCCAATGCGATAAACAAATTGACTTTCTTGTTCAATTCGGCATTTATGGATAATGAAGCAAAGGCTTGTGCAGACCCTTGACTGAAACCAATGTACGTCAAACGTTGAGCACCGGAAGTCTGTAAACTATAATTGATCGAGTCTGGAATATCATAAATTGCAAACTCATCAATAGAAAAATCCCAGAACTGGCTTTGACTAGGTTTTAATGTCAAGTGCTTTGCAGAATACTTGTTACCTCTGTTGTTTCCTAACCAAATATCATATCCCAGATCGTGTAGCACAAAAGGCAAATTCTGACTTCTATGGTTCATAAGAAACCAAATATCAGAACACATTAATAAACCATGGTGTAAATAAATAACTGGAGAACCTTTCTTCTTTGGTGGTATTCTGTGAATAGTCAAGAGGTAATTGTCTTTGGTTTGAACAATATGGTCTTCGACCTCAAATCCGTAGACTTTGCACATGTCATGGATATTTGTAGCTTTGACTAACTGACGTTGGTTACTCTCTATTTCAGAAAATGACGTATCCTCCTTTGGAAAGATTGATATTAAGATATTGTGATGGATGTAACTTAATATTCCTGTGATGTAGTTCAAAATTGGGGCTGGTATCAGTTCTGTTATAATTGAAACAACGGATTCAATATATGCAATCAACAATGATACAATGACAACAGGCCATTCACTTAGACTCAGTCTACCTAAAAATGGCAATTTCACCATTATTGTAGAGATTCTTTGTAGGTGGAACTACCGATTCTAAAACCAAATAATTTTGAAATGGTGTGGGTCAATAGACTGGCAGGCGAGCTCCAGTGGCGTTTGATGGCAGTTCAATTATTAAAGGAAAAGATTGAAAGCCTAAATCTTAAGTGGATCACTCCTAACGAATACGATGTTGTTAGTTTTCAATTGATTCAATTAAAAGCTCAAAGTTAGCTCTTTTCTATTTATATTGGTGTGATCTTTGCCGCCCAGCTGATAATCAATTTCCTGTCAATTCTCAAAAAGCCCAAACCTGATAACAGCCGAAAGGCGGCTTTCTGCCACCAGTAGACGTGCGACATCATACATAATTACCTTTCCAGGAGAAACTACATCCACAATATGATCTGGAATTAAATCGTAAGATACATTTTTATTTTAATTAAATATTGAACAAGAAATTGATTATTGGTTGTTAACAATGTTTAATCGAATAAACCGAAACCCATGTCATCATCGGATTCTTCCTTTTCTTCTTCAACTTCTTCAGCAGCGGCTTCTTCAGCAGCGGCACCAGAAGCGGCACCAGCAGCAGCGGCACCAGAACCACCAGTTGGGACGGAAGCTAACTTTTCTTGACCTTCAGCAATTAATTCAGCGACAGACTTACCTTCTAAAGCAGTTAATAAAGCAGAGACTTGTTCTTCTTCGACTTCAATACCGACGGAGGATAAGACGGAGGTGATAGAGTCAGCGGATGGGGTGGCACCGGAAGCGTTTAATAATAAGTAAGCAGCTAAGTATTTAGACACTGTGCAAGATTGTTAGTACCATTTAGATATATTAAAATAGTCACGAGTTCAGGAATGGAATGAAATTAGCTTAGAACACTCGAAGAGCTGGGTATAACGAAAATGATAGCTCCTATTCTTGATCAAATAACAAAGAAATACAGTGAATGAACTTAATTGTTCGTTATAGATATAAATGGTGACGACATGGAATTTGTAATTGGCGAAGTAATCGTTCAGTTGTTTCTTTCCGTGATCTTGAATCTTCGTGCAATCTAACGATTGGCCATAGTAACAACTTTCTGGTGGAAGTGAACAACCCAGAATTATAGATAAAGTGAACGAAATGATATCCATACTAGCTCATATGTGAAACGATAATTGGAGATGATGAAATGTGAAATTTTAGATGGTAATTGAATCTAGTTGATCATTGGATTTGTAATAATTGTGGTAAATATCATGAACAGCAGATTGAAAAAGCAGTATTTCCCTCATAAGTGAACTACATGACAGCATTATTCGTCACTTACTCTTTGATTAATTGCAAGGGATCTCGAATAACCGTATTGCTCTAATGCCTGTGTATGGGCTTGTTGACTTCCATAACCAAACATGAAGCATAATTCATTTTTCACCAAACGACCCATCCTTTGCGCGCCCAATCTTCCATTACAGCTAACAAAGGTTGTCTAAAAAATGTGGTATATCTGATGTCTGGATGTACGAAGCGCTACGTTGGTTTTCTTTCAACCACATGCCGCGAAATAGTGAAGCAGTCCCATAAGACCAAAAGTGGTGTCCAGGTTAATTATACATTTTGCGTCCCTCGAAGTGTAGCGCGGTCTGCATTCTGCTGGAAAATTAGTCAAAATATAGTTGAAACAATTGACAGCCAACAGTAGTTCCACACAATCAAAGAGTAGTATAATTAGATTAGCCAACCTATAGCAAATATGTCCGACGGTACGTTATCGCCACAAAAGGCTGATATAACGTTGTTATGAATCCAAAGACCTCCACTGAATATTCTCATTCTCTGCTTTATTCGGATTCAACCATTTAAAGGCAGCCAAAAAGCCCCAACCAAATTTTATCTTTGATCTTCTCCCATGCAATCACATTTCCTTTAATAATAAGAATATTTAGTCGGACAAACCTTTAGTGGTTAAAAGTTATGAAGGAAGCCTTTATGGGCCGGGAACAATCATTCCTGGAGCCTTTGGATTCTAACATAAAGATCAGCTGAAAGTGCTGTACCAACATATACTAACATTATACCACAGCCGCCGCTTCCGCCGCTTCCAGAAAAGCCAGAACTTTCAAGTCTTTCTCTTACAGAGGTGTTGACTTAAAGGATTTAGTTGAATTATCCACTGAAGACTTCGCCAAGTTAGCTCACGCCAGAGTCAGAAGAAGATTCCAAAGAGGTTTAAACAACAAGCCATACGGTTTAATCAAGAAGTTAAGAGTTGCTAAGGCCAACGTTCAACCAAACGAAAAGCCAGCTACCGTCAAGACCCACTTAAGAAACATGGTTGTTGTTCCAGAAATGATCGGTTCTGTCGTTGGTGTCTACAACGGTAAGGTCTTCAACACCGTTGAAATCAAGCCAGAAATGGTTGGTCACTACTTAGGTGAATTCTCCATCTCTTACACCCCAGTTAGACACGGTAGAGCTGGTGTTTCTTCTAACAGATTCATCCCATTACGTTAAATTCATACCTGTTTTTTGCAATTAATCCGTTAATAAAAAATCATATTTAACTTATAAATTCTTTGATTTTTATTGTAGTCTCGTTTGGGCCTGTCTTTATTGGACTTTCAATAGAGAACCTATAGCAAAGCTAGACTATTACGAGTCCTAGTTCTAACTTTCATGTGTGATTATTATTAGCGGAAACTTCTATAAATCAAGTATATAGGGAGAGCTCTTGGATCAACCCTTGTCATAGAATATTCATAGCTCTCAAATCATCATCCAACTCTTCCCTAACCAATGGTTGGAAATGTGGAGCAGTTGGAAATCCATAATAGATATTCAAGCCTCCAAGTGTCTGAATCTCCTTGTTAACTTGTAATCTTTGGTGAACAGCATCTTCTGTATAAACTGGTCTCCTATAGCCAAATTCGGGCACAACGTCATCAAGTGTTCTTCTTTCTTTATTGATTCTGTACCACTCTTCGGTCTTATCCTTCAAATACTTCATCTTGAAATCAGTTTTGCTTCTGATGAATTGTTGATGAATGGATGTCCTCGTTGCCATCGTTTTCCTTTCGATACCTTCAAGTCTATACCTATGGTTCAACTTCGCCAGTTTAATCTTGTCCTCTCTGTAGGCATCAATTCTGGAGTAAACACTCTGGAGATCTGGATGGGAGCCATTTAAACACATCTCTAACTCTGTCTTGAAACGTGCCATTCTATCTTCATACAGACGATCTCTAAGTTTAGCGAAATCAACTTCGATCTCTGTGAGAAAATCCACAGCCTTATCTCTGTCTGCACTCCGTTCTGATACAGGAGCTTCAATTTTAGAATCTGAAGTGTTCTCTGTTGGTTTAGGTTCCCCAATAATTTGATCTTCTTCGTCTTGAACATCAGACTCTTCATGATCACCTTCCGCTTCAGCGTCATCTTCAGCCTTTTCTGTATTAATTTCACCGGGTATTTCCGGTACTATTTCAATCTTTTCTATTGTTTCTGTGTCTAAATTTTCTTGATTATCATTCTTATGATTCTGCAAAGGATTTTCCTGATCTGGTCTTGGCTCCTGGACATTCGATTCATCTCGTTCAACAGGGATAGTAAGAGCTTCCTGAGATGAATCTGCGATCTCAGTTGATTGGAGTTTAGGCCTCTTGGTGCTTTCTTCCAGATTATAGTGTTCAGTGTTGTTATTGAGATCTTTGTTCTGAACATCAGAGAAATCGTTCAATTTTCTCTTGCCCTGCGGCAAGGGTGGCAAAGTAGATTCCTCTGAAGCCTTCTTTATCTCTTCTTCGATGACTTGCCCAAGCTTTTCCGAGGAATCTAAACTTAGAACATCCTCGTCTTGTGTGTTATTCTTTAGTTCTTCCTCAATTTGACTGTTGATCTCTTCTTTGATCAAGTCATCCTGTGCTTGCATATGATCTTGGTCTGAGAGTTCCTCCTTTGTTGGTATATCTGTAACTTGCTTGTGAGAATCGGCAAGTTTCTGCAACTGGGAAAAGCAGTTAGTGTACATCTTGACTGTTTCAGTTTCGGAATCCAGTTCAGTCAAGTCAGAGAATTCGTCAGAGCTAATGCTGGTGCTTCTCTGTTCAGTTGTAGAAGTGTTGAGATTTGCTGTGGTGAAAGATGTGTTGACAATCTGCGTACTAGTATTCCCTTTATTGAGATTTGATGTATTGTTAGTGGAAACTGGTTTGGTCTCTGATTCCATTTGAGTGGAATGATCTAGATCCTTAGTCTTTTGCTCAGGTGAAAAGGATGCAACGGTGGAAAGAGGCGAAGAATCCGATATAAGCTGCGTTGGCGTTGTATTGTCGACTTTGAAATGCATTTGGTTAGTTACTGATTCCAATACAAAATGCTTTCCTACTGTTCAGCACATTCAGTAATGCGAATTTGTAGAAGTGCTGAACAATTGGAGGTTAAGGATACTTACTGTCGGTTACTAACTCAATAGCATTCATAATCTTAATCAAGGTAAAATGGGATCAAAGCAAAGCAAGGGCAAATTTATCGAAAACCTTTGATAGCTTTGAAATTATATCTACTGTAATTAATACCAGGATTTGGAGAACAATGGATGTCTGAAAGTGTTCTGACGAAGAGGATGTAAACTTTAGGTTGAGGGTAAGTTCAGTGTATTTCTGATTACAGTAATGTTGATTTGGAAGGTCGTGATTGTTGTGGAAAGTTCTCAAGGAGTTGCTAACAGTGTGAAGATTAGCTTTGGGGTAGCTATTTATCTCTTGTAAGGGTATATTTGTATGTTTTGGTGAAAGGGGGTCTGTGAGCTCTGTTCTTGGTAGCTAATGCTTTGAGCTTTCCCTTAGCAAAATCAGTTTACCTTCTAAGCTGCTGGACAACAAAAGTGGGAAAGATCCGGGTAAGCGGTTCTTAAAAAGAAGGCCCGAAAAAGAAATCAATTTCACTTGCCCTCTAATTTAATCACGTGAAACACTATGGGAGTTTTTTTCAAGATTGGCATGGAACCAAAAGATCATACGAGATGAGCATTTGAAGAAGTATCCTTATACCTTATACCGTGAATAATTTCTCATAAGTATCGTACCAACCATCCTTCCCTCTTTTTCAACCTTGGGAATTTATCATCAGGAGACAACTAATGACTATTGAACCACCAAGAAAGAAAAGAAATATCACTAATGGCATTTCGAGAAACATCCAAACCGATAGACACCCTTTGAATGTCAAACCATCTGGTAACTCTTTAGTGTTCAATGATAATCAGTTGAAAGCAAAGAAGGCTTCTTTGTTAGGTGGATTCAAATATTTCAATGATGATCTTCTTTTGGAACTATTAGGCTTCATTGAAGATCCTCAAGATCTCCTTCAACTTTCTCATACATCCAGAATCTTTTACGCTTTCACATTTGATGAAGATATTTGGAGAAAACTATATATGAAGAAGTCTCAAAAAGATACAAATAATCCAACTGGTTTTCCATTAGGTATAAATAAATGGAGAGGATCATGGAGAAGAACTATGTTGAACCTTCCTGAATCTAAAGAAGCTCGAATCCAACTTCCGGAGAATTTATTGTGTTCAGATGCCCTTTTCAGACCATTCCAATGTTCAAAGATTGATTATTCAACTTTGATGAAGGATCTTATTGAAGAGGAAGAGGAAAGCTATCGAAAGAGAGTTACATTAAACGAAAAATTTGGGATCAAACGTATTGCTGAATCTGATATTTCTGCTGAAGAATTCAATACCCAATATTTGAACATTCCCTTCATAATCACCAATGACAAGTATGAAGAAAGATGGCCACTTTGGACATTCCCACAATTGTTAAAGAGATTTCCAAACATCAAGTTCCGTCAAGAATCAGTCGAATGGCCACTTCATTTCTATGCGGACTATTACGTCAAGAATTCTGATGAATCTCCGTTATATCTATTCGATTGTCAAAGTGTCGCTATGAAAGAATTGATCAAAGAATATCAAGTCCCTTCCATTTTCGAAAATGATTACTTCCAATTATTCAATCAACCAAACCTCGGAGTCAACTGTAGACCAGATTACAGATGGATTATCATTGGCCCTGAAAGAAGTGGGTCTACTTTCCACAAAGATCCAAATTTCACCAGTGCTTGGAATGCAAACTTGAGTGGGAAGAAACTATGGGTTATGCTACCTCCTGGTGTTAAGCCACCTGGTATCGGTACAGATGATACTGAGAGTGAAGTCACTTCACCAGTTGGTGTTGCTGAATGGGTGTTGTCTGGTTTTTACAATGATACTTTGAAATTAACCGAATTCGCTAATTGTAAGATTGGTCTCACGTTCCCAGGTGAGGTTATGTTTGTTCCAAGTGGCTGGTGGCACAGTGTTATTAATTTAGACGATTCTGTCGCATTGACACAAAACTTTATTCCAAATGACAACTTGGCTAGAGTTCTTTTCTTCTTGAAGAATAAGTCCGAGCAGATTTCTGGTTTCCATATGAACAAGTTTAAAAATTCTTTGAAGAACTTCATTGAGCATTCTAAAGATGGTATTGACACTGATAATTTGGCTCTTTTTGAAAAATTCTTGCAAGTTGTTGAAGGCATGGATAACGATGAGGATATTGGTGAAGTCGATTACTGTTCTATTATTGACAGACTACCTATTTATGAGTTCTTCCTGGAATTAATCAAGCATTCTGGTAAACAAAAAGAACTAGATAAGGCTCTAGTTGAATTGAAAAATATTGAATACGAAGAAGCTAGGAAAGATGGGAAGAATGTGGTCGCTAGTAAGAAATGGGAATCTCTAGTTGAAGGAGGTGAGTCTACTGGGTTCTCTTTTGGTTTCGACGACGAAGAAGATTCTGAAGACGAACAAGCATAGTGGTACCTTCTTTTGAACATATAACTTGTGAGAAACATGCTTTTATTATTCTATAACGACATTTGTGATCTCGGTTCAAGTCGGCCGAGATCCTAAAATAGGTAAAAAAAAGTCCAGGAGCTCTACATGCGCATTACTAATCTAAAACTTTAGCCACTTAGGGGATTAACTCCGCGGATTCGTGATTTTCAGGTATCCACAGTTTTGTATGGACGAATATACCAGGGTTTTGTTCTATCTATCATATTGAAGATTTTAATCTTAGTTAAAGATACTAATTCTCTGCTTGTTCATACCATTCGCTTCACCCTTAACTTGCTGGAAATTTTCTATACCTTTGGCAGAACCATGACTATTCCTCAATTGACACAGTCTCAAGAAGACAAACTCACTTTAGACTTACAACAATGGGCATTAGCTAACTCTCTCGTTATCTATCCACCAAATTTCCAACCATTCCAACCAGTGGTTGCTCCAGTAACTTTATATCCAACTGATTTCTCTAGAAAGGCATTTCAAGATGCCAACGATGTCCAATTATCATATAATGAACTTTATGTTAAGATTGTTCAAGAGGGTGAATTCTTGACTGAAGTTTTAGACGATTTGTCTCAATTTGATAAAGATTTCACTGGAAGGTTATACTCATTGTACAAAGAATCATTGAAAATTGGTGTAAGACAAGATTTGAAACTTGGTTTGTTCAGATCTGATTATCTTGTTGAAGATCAACAGATCAAACAAGTTGAATTTAACACTGTCAGTGTTTCATTTGGTGGTCTTTCGTCAAAAGTTGGTGAATTGCACGAATTCTTGAATAAGGTTGGTAATTATGATCCTGAGAATAAAGGTTTGAAATTTTACAAAGATGAGGATTTACCAGTTTCAAGATCCATTCAAGGTTTATCTGAAAGTTTAGCTGTTGCCAATTACCATTACAATGGTGAGGTCACAAACACAGAGACTGTCATTCTTGTCGTCGTTCAAGAAGGTGAAAGAAATGTTTTTGATCAAAGATTATTGGAATTTGACTTACTCAATCGTCACGGTATCAAATCTATAAGATTATCACTTGGTCAAATCGAAGATAAGACATATGTTGATGCCGAAACCTCTAGGATCTATTTGGAAGAAACCAACAAAGAAATTTCTGTCGTTTATTTTAGATCCGGTTATGCTCCAAATGATTTCACGTCTGAAAAAGATTGGAGGGCAAGATTAATCTTAGAAACTTCATATGCTATTAAGGGACCTGACTTATTGACCCAATTAGCAGGTGCTAAGAAGATTCAACAAATTTTAACCAATGAAGAAACCTTGAACAAATTCATCACATCTTCTTCAGATCCAGCCATCTATCAAAAGTTATTAAGCACTTTTGTCAAGATTTATCCAATGGATGACACAGAATTAGGTCAAGAAGGTAAGAAACTAGCATTTGAAACTCCAGAGAAGTTTGTCCTCAAACCACAGAGAGAAGGTGGTGGTAACAACATTTACAAACAAGATATTCCGGACTTCCTTCAATCAATCGAAAAATCTGAATGGCAAGGCTATATTTTAATGGAGTTGATCAATCCGAAAACTTTTGCTAATAAGATTATTAGAAAGGAAACTTTGATAAGTAATGAGATTATTTCCGAGTTGGGTATTTTCGGTACTGTTTTGTTCAACTCTAAGGAAATTCTTTCGAATGAGAATGCAGGTTGGTTATTGAGATCTAAGTTCTCTAGCTCTAATGAAGGTGGTGTTGCTGCTGGGTTTGGTGCTGTCGATAGCGTTCATTTGGTTGATTAAGAGCACTTCAAACAGTAGTTCGTAATTAGAAGACAAGAAGTGAAGGCGGTTCCATACGGTATGTGAATTATACATGGCATCTATAGCATATTATACAACATCGATATTGTAATAGTTAGGAGTCAGGTAAGACCCTAAATTGGTTGTTAATGATAACATAATTGTAATAATTAGTCTGTGCCTCTATATAAAAGGTCTATAGAAGTGAGGAGATTGGATCCTGAACAGGATACAAGCTCCATTTATACATAATATGATATAGTGTAATAGGATTAGACTATTGTAAATAGGATAATCCAGAATAGGATAAGCTAGGTTGTTGTGCTGGAATCTCCTGGAAGGGTGAGATAGGTGATTATGCTAGAATGACCTAGAATAATAATAAGATACTTTGATTAGTAATCTCTTACCTAATCATGTGATGCTCTCTTATTACAGATATATAGATATATATATCCTTAAGATCCTTCTCAATTTCTTAGCTGAAATACCTTAAATGTTGAGTCAAACACAATTAATGCTTGATCGAAGCTCTGTTGTCGTGTTGTAAAGGTACTACTTTACATTGTGGATCTCCCGAGGTAGATAGTACCTTAAAAATGTACTACTGATATTCAATTATTTCAATTGAGTCCTTGTAATTTATGAAATGTCACATATTGGCCGATTTCCAAGTTCTGACGTATGATAGCCGCTGTAGGTAGAATCACTCCCCGTTTGAACATGAGATTTCAGCTCTTTTTTTTTCGAGGTGCTGCTGGTGAAGCAGGACAAGCTGGACCGAAGATCTTTCGCTGTAGAAAAGAAGTATAGAAACCGGCTTATGAACAGTCAATTGGTTCAATTATTCTTGGAAAAACTACCCATTGACATGATAAATGTACATTCCCAGTGACATTCGTGAACCTTTTTGACATAGGTGCTAACAATCCTCCTGGCCTTAGCGTTCAAGGCCTACTAATTCAAATAGTACACAGTGCGTCTGATCTTCGAGGCACTACTGGTGAACATCACCAGGTGACCAGGAAAAATTCCCAACAATGCCGGCAACATCGCGTGAATGCTGAAAGTGGATGATCACATGCTGCTTAATTCTGCCCGCACAGGCCTCCTGATCGTTCACCTAGTCCGAGAAGTCCGCCTAGCGTTCGGAAAAACTCTGTCTGGAGACCCGGAAGGACGCGCATTTACAGCGGTCCAGGCAGGAAAACTCGAGTGGAGAAGTTTGAAAATCTAGGCGGAGAAAAACTAACCAACTGACGTTAACCAGAACATCAACTGCACCACCTCATGTGCGTGTGTGTGTCAAGAGATTCAGGATGCAGTGGACGGACATCGTCCATGAATGTATAAATACGTTGAGATCCGCTGCCTAACCCACTTTCATTCCCATCCACCTGCAATTGAGTTGTTTAAAGACCAAGAATTCATTCTTACACACAAATCAATTAATTAAAAATGTCTATCACTGTCGGTATCAACGGTTTCGGTCGTATTGGTCGTTTAGTCTTAAGAGTCGCTTTAACTAGAAAGGACATCAAGGTCGTTGCCATCAAC
>JAKTTJ010000123.1:0-15154 GCA_030581495.1 Waltiozyma xylosica | reverse complement strand
AATTCATCCGGACTCAGTTTCCTGTGAGAGTCTGCTTCAGTATGACTATCAACAAGTCTCAAGGTCAAACTTTCCATGGAAAAGTCGGTATCATGTTGGATCCTCCTGTTTTTGCTCATGGTCAACTCTATGTCGCACTATCAAGACTTTCTACCTTCAGCAATGCAATCGTCATGGTGAAGTCACTATCCACCATTCTCCCAGATGGCTCTGTGATGAATGATTTTGAACAGACAGGTGAGCTCACAACAAATAATGTCGTCTTTCCTAAAGTTGCAAGACATATCAAAGAAGAGATCAATCTATTCAACTTAAGATGATCAATCAGCACAAACTGGAACTACGCTTACTCAATATATATATAGTACCAAAAATACTCTCACCTACTCTAGGGATTCTATAGAGATTTTCAACTACTCTGAAAATTTCTGGCATGTTCCACATACCGAAGCGAAGCGGAGACTTGTATATATATATATATATATATAGTACCAAAAATACTCTCACCTACTCTAGGGATTCTATAGAAATTTTCAACTACTCAGAATATTTCTGGTTCAAATATATAATAGTTATTGAATACAATCAACTTGGTTTATTGTTAGGCCTGTACGAAAAAACTGATTCAGGTCGATTATTATTGGATCTTTAGGTCGAGCTGCCTGATCATATTGCTTCAATGTATATATCAAAAAAGGTTTAAGTTCGCAAACTGTTGAATTGACTACTCTTTGATCAGAAATCATCTGATACCTTTGATTTATTACTTCTTTGGGAGAGAGCTCAAAATATTTATCATATATCTAAATTTTATAGTTTAACGTCAATACTTTTTAAGGCTTGAAAAATTGGTCATGCTGATTAACAGGTCCGGATTGGATAAGGTCCACCGGTGTCACCAACCAGTAAAATATGACCCATTAATTGTAGATTTCTCTCCTACATGATACCTATATAAAGTATTTTGGCTTGAAGTCAAATACTCCGGCGATATCTTGCGAAAAGGGCCAAAGATCGTATTCAGTCACTGGCCTAAAAAGGAGTCCAACAGGATGACCTTACCCCAATAACTTCTAATACTTTTTCTTGATATCTATCATCTTCGAAAACGATACCTAAAGTCACTGGGTTACGTTACTAATTGATCTAGTCTTCGAATACGCAGTTATTGGTAGTTATTGGTTTCCAATGTTCCTGACTCGAAGAATGTATCAGTTCTTTTTGATGACTTCGGTGCGAAGGAATTCAACGGCTTTTGAACCGAGTCAGTGCAAGTCAAGATACTCTGGCATGTTTCCGAAAAGAGATATGCAGAGTCGTGCATGAAGTGGCATGTTGTGTGAGTAAGAAATGGCGAGGGATGGTGAGGTCTCGAGTATCGATTATATAATATCCGAGAGACGGGTTGCCGAAATTCGTTAGTGGATTAGGGAAAATACATCAGGATATAATACATTCGATTGGTCAGCAAAAACAGCATTACCGCCAATGGAAATCACGTTACTGATGATCTCGAAGGCTCCAACTTGTACACATATACCAAAGCTGTTATGCTAGAAGAGATTTGAATTGAAAACTTTGTTGGAGTATTCCCTTCATTAAGAAGTTATGCTTTGCATTGACAGTCAATGCTGTTGGTAAAAGTCCTTTGAGTTCTGGGGTACTCCCCAGTATCTTCTATTAAACTACCATCTCACTCTTGTTCAGATTTATCATTTACCTGATCCCACTCAGTTTCACCAGTAACCACAAATTCATTCCCCTGCTCTCTCAGCCACTACGAGTTACTCTTATTATTGGTCAAATACCAAGCTCGAGTCGGATAATATCTCTTACTCCAGCTTTGTGTCTTCTAATTCTTTTCAAAAAGGTAGTGCTAATCTCTTCCACTATTGACGGTGCTATTAGATCTATGTGTTACAACAGTTATAGTTATGGTGGATTATCCATAAAAGAACGTGATCAGCTATATTGTACCAGTATTCAGAAGAACAATTCAAAGCGCTATGATAACATTATCCAATGATTTCCCAGGTTTTATTCCATACCTTACCCAATTATAGTCACGATCACAATAAGATTGAAAACAGATTCTAACCCTAAAACCACATTGTTTCCGAATCATGAAATCGAGGTCCAGAATTAGCCGACAAATTATCAAACCCAAAATGATCAATAGCCAGAAGACGTAATAGATAAGAATCTAATTTAGAACGAATACCAACGATGAGAGTTGAAGGAAGTTAATAGGACACCAACAACAACAATAACAACAACAACAAACCATATTCTCTCTGTTTGAGCATGACCTCAGTATCTATCTGGTCAATCACATCTTGTTTGGTTCTGTTTTCAGCTGCTGTGGGTGTGGGCTCAGGTGCCTGTTCTTGTAGAGTTGATTTCAACGGTATCTTGAAGTCCACCGGTAAGTCCGTTTATCTTCTGCTGATATCGAAAGGGCCATTGAAGGCGCTGAAAAGTTCAAGTTTTCTGATGAAGCTTTCTCCAAGAGACACGAAGCCAAGCAAAAATTAGAAGCTTACGTTTCTTCTATCGAATCCATTGTCACTGACCCAACCTTATCTTCCAAGTTAAAGAAAGGTTACAAGGACAAGATCGAAGCTTCTTTGGCCGATACATTAGACAACAACAAGAGGGGCTTAATGATGATAAATTTGGTTAGAAGAAGAACAAGAAGAACAAGATCAAAATGATATCAAAAGAAGATGCCGGAATTGAGAAGATATTAATGGTAGATTGAGTCCTAGGAATATGGGAATGTATAAAGTAATTTAATTCATTTATTTGATTTCAATTAGGAAGAGGAGGCCCTAGGAAATTTTCGAAATGATCAATATAATAGTATATATCACGTCAAGGGTCAGTTATTATTTAGTGGCTTGGATAGCTAATGTGCCATATGAATCTCCCACTGAGAACTTATTTATATTATAACTAAGATCGTGTAGTAGTTAGGAGTCAGGTAAGACCCTAAATTGGTTGTTAATGATAACCTTAATGTCAAGATTAGTCGGTACTTCTATATAAAAGGTCTATAGAAGCGAGGAGATTGGATCCTGAACAGGATACAAGCTCTATTTATACTTAATAGTGAAATAGTGTAATAGGTTTAGGCTATTGTGCATAGAATAACCTAGAATAAGATAGATCAGTAATACCTTACCTAATCACCTGAGTGCTCTCTTATTACACCTTCTATCTTTATTATATATTTACTAGTGAGGACGGATCATCTTAAGAGAGTACAAACTTAGGTATTGTACGGGATCAAGAAATGATTTAAAAGCTAGCTAAACGGTACTTTAAGAACCTAGATCAAACGTAGATTAGCATTGTGACAAAAGGTGTGTAAAAATTATTTAAAGAAGAATTACTAGTGCGTATAAAATTTCGTATTCATGCTGAGTATTTTTTTGCTTTAATACGGCAAGAAGGTTTTCTTCTAAAAATCCTGTGACGTTAATTAATTAAGTAAAGAAAACTAAGAGCGTGATTACGAGAAATTTTTTATCTAGTTTATAATAAGAAATTTTTGCAATAAATTATATGAATTGGTACTATATATTACATGATATTGTTTTAAATTTTAAAATAACTAAAGCATTTTATATGCAATTTGTGAATTCTAATCTATGAAATTCTAATTAATAATACTCTGGTTATATATCATTTTTTTAATATCTATATAAATTGTCGTAAATCGTAAGATATTTATTTCATAGTATCACTTAATATAAATTTGGAACATAATATTATATATCTAGCGGTACCTTTGGTCTATCAAATCTACTTCAGACAATGTCTTGTTAAATGATCTACACACGCTAGACCAGATAATACACTGTATGATTCAAATAACAAATAATTAGAAATTATTATAAGAAAATTGTATTAAAACAGGTGTAATGTGCACCTTTAGGTAATACCTTACCAATCAATATTTTTTTTAGGGGGGCAGAGAAAAATTATTCTTGACTGGAGATGTCTAAGCGGTTAAAAAGGCTTTCTTCTTAATTTTTTCATTAATTGGGGGATTTCAATAATTAATAAATAGAATATCCTTTGCATCAAAGCATCTTTCTTCATAGGTAAGATCTAAAAGATCGAAGTTGAGGATTGAAAGAACATACCAATACCATCAAAGAGCATTAAGCGAAGTCGCAGATTCCATTCGATAACATTTGAGCAGTAAATGAAGCAGATCAATAGTATTATTTACAGAACAACTCATACATTATCTCGATCAGTGGTGCTAACTATTTCCCAAACGTTTTCAACTCCAAATATCTCAAGCCTGGGTAAACCAAACCAGTGAAACCCATACTTAACCACATACCAATATCACCATCCCCAATTATTTTAGAGATAACACCAATATAATACACTTGAGACATACCCAAGACACAACCAACGATACCAAAAAGAAAAGAGATAAAAGCAGCGTAACCATTGGTCAAAACTTTGAAGTCATTCCATTTGTTCCAGTTGTAATTTTATCTTTTTGATCTAAGGTTCAATGGCGCGAACTTTGCAGTGTTGTGTCCTTCAGGAAATTCCTTCGTGTAAAGGTTTAGGAACAACTTTCTGAATATTAAGTTCTCTTCGACCAACATGATAAAATACATCGAGATCCAATAACCAATCATTGGTAAGAAGTTACCAAGAATTTCAGAGAAATGATTACGGCCGACGAGGGTAGCAGCAAGGTAAGTAGCAGTGATTGCAATGACCCAAAGCCATCTTGGGATTCTTGCAAACCAAACACCAGCAAGTTGGAAAGAAAATGCTGCAGACTAGGTATTAATAATGTTGTTAGCGATCAACGATAACAACAAGACAATGGTATAAAACTTACCAAAACCACCAAATCTAGCAAAGCCGACATGTAATAAACCACCCATACCGTAGTCTTCATAACCTAGTACAAACGCTTCGTTAGTCATAGATAAGTTACTTAAGATTAATCCAAGAATAGAGACAAACGTGGATGGAGCTATAATACCGAAAAATCTCAACAAGAACATGTTGAAACTTGGAGTATCTTTTTGGAAAAGAATGTTATAATCTGATGTCATGGTACCCCAAGTGGCAGTGACGGAGTACCATAAACTGAAGAAGGATAACCAATATCCCTTGACAACCACAGGGTCAATGTTCCTATTGGAGAATTCACCGAGAGTCTTGTACTCTGGCGCCAATGAAATATACATCAACATGAAAACAATGATAACAGGAATACTGATAAATTTCTCAATTCTGAGAAGTTGTTTGATGCCAAAGATTGAGACAGCAAAACTGATCCCCGCAACAATGATGATACCAACATAAAGAGGGATCTTTCTATTACTGACACTACTCAAGATTTCACCACCAACAACACAGTTAACTACACTCCACCCAAGAACACCAATACAACCAATCATGCTGACGAATTTGACAAACCACCACCCGAATAAATATCTAGCGGTGACCATTTGTCAGCAACCGGACTTTGGACCCATAGTAGAACAGTAACCTGCGACAGCACAACCGATGATTTGGCCAATCATACCGCATAAGACAGATTGTTTGAACTCAAGATTGAAGACATTAGCAGCTAATATGAATGTGGACATAGTAGACAAACCACCAGAGGCAGAGATCCAAAACGTGATAATGGAGAGAAACAAGGAATGACGAGACGCTTTGGAACGTTCATGGGGTTTGATACGGTTGATACCTCTTTGTTCAACACCGAAAGAGTCTAGCTTCTGTGAAACTTTGCGAAAGATGTCGAAGTGTTTGATATCTCCTTCGCCTGTATCTTCTGACTCAGATTCTTCTTGCGAAGCTTCGATAGCTGTGACTTGTGGCACCAAAACAGTGGATGGGAAGATGTGGTTGACTTCCACTTTTTGAACCTCTTGTTTACTCATCTTGTTTGATAATAAACTATGCAGGTAGAGACCTCCGACTTTGAAGCCCTTCTTAAAATAAGCAGAAAGAAGTTGTTATTTATATAGCTAAAGACCAGTTTATCTATTCCATGATACACTTTTCCTGGCCATTTCTCTCGCAGTGGCAAAAGCGCTAAAGGATTCTACGCGCATGGCCTTTACTTGAGGTCTTCCGGACTTCACTGCAAATGCTGGCAGCTTTGCACGCTTGCATATAGTATGCAATTCCTATTGTTTAAAAAAGGAAAACGTTGGTGAGGCTTGATCCAGGTACATATAGGGCTCAATGCCCACTTATTTCAATAACTTTTTGATGTTATTAGGACTACCAAATTCACCCTAAAGACATGGTAAAGGGTTTTTTTTTCAATTCCCCTCAACATCTAGGCAAAAAATTGATGTTCATTGAGTTTAGAAATGTTTGCCCTCCTGTGCGTAAATTTTGAGAGCTCGTTGTCACGTGCATGAGTTCATGAATTCCAAGTTGGATTAAGGCCCAGCCTATTTAGGAAGTTGCGCTCTTCTTTTTTTTAAGAAATTCGGCTGGTTTTGCTAATTCAGCTGGGCTTTAATCCAACTTGGAATTCTTTTTACCGCGAAGGGCGAAAATTTTCGAGGGTATTGTCACGTGTATACCTGACAGGGTAAAATTAATGAACAATTCAAACAACTAATAATGAAAACTTAGTTAAAAGCTACCAACCTCCATAGGAATCCAATTACTTGGGCTGTTTAAGGGTAAATAACTTAATATATATTGGTACTTGTAATAAGAGAGCACTCAGGTGATTAGGTAAGGTATTACTGATCTATCTTATTCTAGGTTATTCTATGCACAATAGCCTAAACCTATTACACTATTTCACTATTAAGTATAAATAGAGCTTGTATCCTGTTCAGGATCCAATCTCCTCGCTTCTATAGACCTTTTATATAGAAGTACCGACTAATCTTGACATTAAGGTTATCATTAACAACCAATTTAGGGTCTTACCTGACTCCTAACTACTACAGAAGAATATTGGTAATATTATTTTCAACGTTTCTTTACACATCTCCAAGAGGATATCACAAACAAGCTGAACGACAGTTTACAGTTAGCGACTAGTAAGTTACATACTCTTTACAATTTACGCACGTCATATTATCGTATATGTAGATTACTCAATAATTATATCGACTAGTCATATACAATGCAAAGAGAGAATGGGGCTCATTCTGGTGATGGCGTAGCGCCTAAATCTTCATCCTTCAAGTCATCTGCATTTTGTAAGGTCTGGCCCTCAGAATAATATTGTTCCTTCACCTCAGCATTGACCTTCTTAAGATATTGAGAAATGACATTCCATGTTTGGGCAATGAAATACAAAAAGAGGACCAATGGATAAGCCAAAACAACTGATTCTTGAGCGGGATCAGCTTCAAGAACAATGGACATGATTGCTTCATAGTTTAAGGAGAAAAAATTATTTTTGAAAACGTTAAATGAAATCAATAATTTATAAGCAATGACAATACCTGGATAGATTATTAATCTTCTAATGTTTGGAATAAATTCATTCGTAACAATGCCATTGATATCAAGCCTACCTATTGAAAAGACACCTAAAATTTCAATCCTCTTTTTGTTCAGGTAGGGTATGAATAGAAGAACGAAAGCTAAAGTATGAGCGGCTAATAGATAAGCGAAATCAGCCGACTCTCTATCAGGCTCTCCCCAAAAGAAAACAAAAGGTCTTGTAATGGAATACTCATGAACGAGTGAGTTCCAGCAGCAGAACAAAACTATGTTGAGAAACCAGAAGATGTAAACTGTCACTTTTCTCAAAAGCTCAACAACGAGGAAAAAAAGCTTTTGGGATAATGAAATTGTGTCTTCTTCTTGAGAATTTTCAGCAAGGTGCCTGTTGATGAAGAAATCGTCATACGTTGCGAGAACCCTGGTCAAGATTGCCGTACCAATGACGATTGAGCTACCGCGAAGTTTGATAGAAAAAAAACTATCTCCGCTAGATGTCGTCTCTAGACCTGAAATCCAGTTAAATGCCGACGTAAATGATATATCAGCTAGTTGAACAAAAGGGTTTCCAACGAAGTGGCAGCTTATTAAGCCGCCGACAATTAAAATGACTGAAAATACCCACAAGATACCAATAAACCCAATCACTCTGGCACCGAAAAATGGTGGCCTGTAAACAATCTCATAGTGGTTGGTTGTCGTGATCTCATCTTCAGAGTCATCAAATTCATCCAGCGGGTACTTCTTATTTTCTCTTCTGTAGACTTCTTCCGGGGTTTTCAATGGAATATCATCTTTGGTGACAGGAATGAATAGCTTTCTAATGAACTTTCTAGAAACAGTATCAGACTTTGGAGCTCTGACTAAATTACCATCAGGAACAAAACAAGCTTGAACATCAGTGGTCTTGAAAATTTCATTGGCCTCTTGTTGGGACTTTGGCGAGTTGAAATCCGGACTGGCACCCCTGATCCAAGCAAAAAAATTTCTGTAAACAATGTGTCCCCTTTCCTTTGGGTTTGAGCCACCAAGAGTAAAAGAAGATAAACGAGACTTTGCACTTGCAATCTTGAAGGCTCTGGACCAGTATTGTCTGACATATTTTGTAATTAAGCCTTTCTTATCATATATCGATCCGCTAAATATAATAAGGTTGAAGATAAATCCTGAAGTTGTTACATTGACAGGAATCATTTCCGATTCTAAACTTTTCAAAGTGTGAGTGATCGTACCGAAGCCAATCAAAATGAACAAGGTGTAAACTAAAGCAGAAAGGCCAATCCTGGACAATTGTAGCCTCAATGAACGAACCAAAGCATCATGGACCAATCTGGCGTTTGGATCTTCTGGTGATCTGATGAAAAAGAGAACGCCTGGTCTCAAGATGTACCTTCTAGTCATACCAACAAACAAAGCAAAAAGACACATGTACAAGGTACCAATACCCCAATTAATAGCAAGTCTTAGAATAAAGAATTTCTTGAGCATATCAGACTGACTAGTGAGCAATTTGACTTTGTAAGTGAAAACTGGTGTGAATACGAACTCAAGCAACAAACCACAGAAGGCGGGAAATACCAACAGTTCAATACCAAAGATCAAAAAAACCTTAAGTGTGCAAACAAGATCAAATAGGACAATAAAAATCTTTCTTTGTGGACCCCTCAACGGATTTCTTGGCGAATGAGCGTCAGATTTAATATTGAGGAAAAACAAGATGATAGAATAGATAATAGAGAAATAGAGGACCACAGGAATCAATCTTTCAAAATCAGATGGAGGAATTTCATTAGAGAAACGATCCAAGAAAGTTTCAATGACTGGAGCGATGAGATCATCCTTGATGGTTTCTGTGAACGTAGGGTTAATTTCATGATAGTAGCTATAGATAGAAACCAAGAATGGAGCAACTTTGAGTACATTCAAAACTTTGAAACCCAGGTTTGCAGCAAAAGATAATATGGAGCAAATCACGATAAGCAATACATTGCCTACAAATGACGGGAAAAAATAAAACAACGCCAAAAATAGAACCACAATTACATTGGCGGCCAATGATATCAAGTAAACCGGTAAAGATAGGATGAAATCCTCTTGCTCTAACTCAAAGTCCTCGTCTTCGTTAACTTCATCATTTTGCGGAAAGATAGGAACCGGATGTTGTTGGGCTGGATTAAATGGCTGGTTGTTATTGTTTTGAAGCATTTGACCTAAATTAATTCTAACTTGACCTTGCAGACCTTCGCCCTGAATTAATCCATTGTCCTCCAGCATATTGTCAAAAGCATTACCGTCGATATCGGATTCATCGGCGTCGTCATCTCGATCATGAGCGTCAAGATGGTGAAGAATAGCTTCTTCATCAAAATCATCATCGTTTTCATCGTCGCTGTGTGGAACAAAGTCTGGATCTTCATCGGTGATGTCTCCGTCGTCAGCTTCTTCTGCGGCAGCGTTGGCGTTTCTTAATTGCTCTTGCATAACGTCATTGACAAAATGTCTATCAGCCCGATCCATTCTTTCCCTATTGTGACGCTCAGCTCTTTCAAGTCTTTCTCTCTGAAGTCTTCTAGCCAGCTGCTCAAGGTCTGCTCTCTCTCTGAATTCTTCTCTGCGCTCATCCAATAATCTAACGGCATCAGCTATAGCATCGTTCTGTCCATTTTGTTCAATAATTCTATTCAGGTTAGCCAAGTTTCTTAAATTTTCATCCAATCTTCTATCTAATTCGGCCTGTCCTGCATCAACAGCAATTCTTTGACGCTGGCCAATACGACCAACTGCTCTTTGAATCCATTCATTGGTGGATTTGTGCTCCTGGCCGATCTTTTTGAAGATCAACTTTATGAAACCGGGATCCTTAGAGACCCATTCGTGAACAATGAACAAAAATAACAAACATGCAATAATCGTTATCAGAGTGGAGAAGGAGGAAACGTAAGTGCTCACAAGATTTTCAAGCAAATGGTGAAGTTCGAAAGGATCACCTTGAACAGGATTGTCACCATAAATCATAGAAACTAAGAAGTCAGAATGTACACTCTTTGCACCAAGGACCCAGTTAAAGAATCTGGTACACAAAGCCCAGAAAAGGGGAATTTGCACTAAACAACCAAGAAGCAAACCACCAATTTGGAAACTGTACTTAAGGAAATATAACAACGATGTTCTGATTTTTTGAAATAGCAAAGATAATGGTACTCTATCAGGGGTATCCTCTTTGAAAACGGTGGTGAACTTATACTTCACATGACAGATGTCACAAGCTGGCTCACGACGAGCTGAATGTTTGAGCCATTCTTCAAGACAGCCCTGGTGGATATATTTGATTGACCCTCTACATTGACAAGGGTAGAACAATGGATCTTCGGCGGTGCCTTCACCATGACAAATGCGGCAAGTGTGCTGCTCTGTGGCATGTGCCTCCTCTAACAATTCACTCATTTATTCTTTCTCTTGTGATTTTTGTATAGATCTTCAGTACGGTGGCCGTTCGAAGCTATTAGCAAACGGAATGGAGTACAGTTAAGGATGACTTCCTACGGGCAGTTTATCAATTTGAGTTATGGATAGTCACTGTGTCTGAAGAGAAATGGATGAGAACAATGTACAAAAAATAAGAAAACTGTTCAATAATTTGGCAAAGACTCATATTCAACGTCGTATTTCTCTGTCTGCGCGCCCAGCTCTTCGGGTTTTTTTTGTAAAATTTGCTCCCTTGTTTGCTTCAATGTTAAAAACCTGGACATCACATCAAGACTCCACTAGTGGCAACGTGATCACAGAGTAGTACATACAGTACACTAGCTACCAATAAGATATCTGTCATGTGCTACAGGCCACAACTCAATAAAACTTGGAAAAAGTAATCTTTTGGGTCCATATAAAAATTTGTAGAGTCTTAAAAAACTCAAGTGATAAACCGATCAAATTACAACTTAGATTTGTTGAAGAATTCTTCGGTGAACCGAACGACATATTGGGTTAAACGAATCGAAACTTGGTAACCAGAACCAGCAATACTATAGTTATTGATAATAGAACCAACTCGTTCAATTCTTGGTCTGCCATTTCTACCAGGTCTCAAACCAATAGTGTAACGGTAAATATCGATTTCAGTACTGTTGCCTAACTTTGGATCAACCAATTCTGCTAAGTACTTCCTAGCTCTGACAATCATTCTTTTAGATAATTCTGGGTCAACGGCACCCATTGGTTTGGAATGAAAGAACTGCCAATGATAGAGCCACCTTGGAAAGATGCAACGAGATTCGTCTTTGTAACCTGAGTTGAAAGGATGATTTGTTTCTTACCAGACTAAGAAGATCAGACCTCTGATTGGATAACTTTTTTCATCTTCAACACCTCCTAAGAAACGTGATAGTAAACCGGAACAATTCACAAAGATCTCAGGTCTTTCACCGGAATGGTGTAATTCATATGCATCGTTGATATGCTTGACGGTCTTTCTCTTCAATGTACCACCTAACGCGTAAACGTTTTGTAATAAGTAGTGTAGGTAAATGTTTATGGTGATGATCACAGAGGCCCAAGAAACTCGTCTTCTTCGTTACTTGGTGTTCATCTTTCTCCAAGAACCTGATATTTTCAACGAAGTTTTGAGTGATATACCACGGGTAAATAACTTCGCCATTAACAAGTTGGGAATCTCTAACATAACTGTGATGTGGAACAACATGGACATCACTCTTTGGTTCTCTTCTACCCAAATTCATGAAATAATTGCAACCTGGTTTGTCAAGATCTTGATCGAAGGTTTTACCAGCTTGAGCAAAACTCATCTAGATTGCACCCGCAAAGATGGAGGTGTATTCAATGTCAATCTCACCTGGTATGTTCTTGGCAACGATGGTAACATCATGGCCCTTTTCTAATAAGTGTAATGCGGAAGTTAGACCAACAATCCCTTTTTTGACAACTATTAGTATAAGGAACTGACAAGATTGTCTTGTTTTACAACACTTACTCAATAACAACAACTTTGTGAGTCATATTGATGAACAGTGCAAGGCGTTTAGCTCTGTATTGTCAAAAAATCAAACCTATTTTCATATCACAATTTTCTGTGTTCGACAAATGGGGATAATTTCACTCTTACAAGATTCATATCAGCCCTTTTCTTATCTCGCAAATCAATGCACAAATTAAAAAATCAGCTTATAAAAATGCGAAGGGCTGAGCATATGCCATCGGCTATGGGATACTGTTACGGGGTTACTTTGGCTTTTCATGAAGGTGATATAGATAATAGCATGTATGCCGTGACACAAGTGTTATCACTTATAATAGAAGGTATTCAATTGAAATCAACGCCTTTTGATAATCTTTCCAATTGAGAATAACAAAGTTTTCAGAAGTTGGCGTGTTGAAATTCGGTTGAATTTGAATATTCGGGCGCGATTTGAAAATCACGAATCACTGATAAAATTGGGCGCGAGATGTAGGCTGGCTTTACCGTGGAAACTTGGCAGAGTTTGTATGTACCGATTGAAGTATTCTAAATGGATAGTATTTTCTAAACAAATATACTGAATTGGTACTATATATATATATATTAATAAGGAATTCGTGAAAACAAATTTCAAGTTGAGTTTTGAAATTTGTACCATTCTGCTCGCCTTGCTTAAAAAACTCAGAAAAACCCAAAACTGGGGTGTAAATAATTTTAGTTTATAAGTTATGCTCTTTTAAAGTTTAGGAATGTTGTCCTTTTTTGTAAACTTTACTGAAAATGGCCGAAAAATGCCCTCTTTGCCCGACCTTGAAACAAGAATTGCTCTTCTTACAGAAATAATTGCTCTAATCCAAAAATAGCATGATCATCTCCTCGATCTTATCTTTCTGATGACACCAAAATCGTACTGTTTCACTTCAGACAAAGATTGCTCTTCTTAGAGAAATATTTAGGCGAATTCAGATCAAGGACATCTGCTCCCCGATCTGATCTTTCTAATGATCCCTAAGTTTTACTGTTTCGCCCCATTTTGAAATATCCTTATACATTTTAGTTTCCCTTCTTTAGGTCTTTGTGCTCTTTCTGGCTGTTCTTTTTTGATGTTTAGATTAAATTCTAAGGTTTTCCGCGAATTACAGATCTACACTTTTTCCATTTTTGGTTTTTCGCGTTGTTTTGATTAATTGATTAGTGGTATAATAGTACGCGTCTCACAACTGAACACTACACTTTATATGCCTAGACTCCGGCATCGATCAAACAATCCTACCGGTCTTTCATTCTATCACCGCCCTCAGGAACGTCGTCTTCCCCCACCTCCTCTGAACGATACAGCTCCTATTGCTAGCCGCCTTCGAGTGAGGAATCAGGTTTCTGCAATTGAGGTTCTGCCACCTCTTAACAATGCAGCAGCTATTGCTAGCCGCCTTCGAGTAAGAGCACCTCGCCCTACACCTCCTCCCGCCCGTGTGGCCCAACTCTCATGAGAGAGAGAACCTTCTTGGGGATCCCATGACTAATCTTCAAGATGCTCAGGAGATCATGGAATTTGAGGGAAATGAATTGATTGATTTGGAAGAAGATTCCCAGGACCAAGATTTCCAGGACGAAGATTCCCAGAACGAAGATTCCCAGGATGAAGCTCCCCAGGACAACAGTCCTTCTCCACGTCATGCTCCACCTCCACGTCGAAACGCCGAGAGACCTCAGTTGTATGATCCAGGTCCAATGACAGTCATCTGTCCTTTCTGCTCCGCTAAGCTCTTCAACGGTGAGTCTTCTTCCTTTTGTTGTGCCAACGGAAAGGTTACGTTGGCCAATTTTCGGGAGCCTCCGGAACCTATTAAGGAGATATTCAGAGACCCTTTATTCCGCAAGTACAGCAGGACAATCAACAGCATATTTTGCCTCTCATCACTCGGTTCACGTGTCACTACATCGGATTCCAGTGGTGGAGCCTATTGCTTTGTTATGAAAGGTAAATTGTTTCAAAGAGTTGATGGCATGCTACCAAACACTGAAGATGATCAGGAGAGAGAAGTTTGCGGAAATCTACACATTAGACCCTTTGACTCAAGTTGATAGACGAATGGAACTGCTGAGAGGAGATTTAAGTGAGGATGAGTACAACAATCTCAAAGATTTTGTCTCTGTTTTAACCACCATATCTTCAATAATAATGATTTCGCTAAAGCGGTCTATACTGCGAAAGAGATTTTGAATGATGTCATACAACATGGTCAAAGGCCAAGTCAGGCTTATGAGGGTATTGCGCTGTGGACCGTCTACTGAAAACCATTACCGGCAAAGCACACTTGCCCTTTGGAAACAAATCTATTCTGTTCTCAAGTGAATTTCGCCAGTGCCTTCCTGTCATCACTTTCTCAACAAATGAAGACACAATCATTTCAAATTCAATCTTCAATGTCAAAGACAGCGCTTCAATAAGAACACTCAGACTGAATGAGAAGTTGCGGATTTTGAGAAACCATAACATGTCTGATGCTGAGCGGGCTTCTGCAATGGCTATGGCAGAGTCTCTCTGGATGTTGGAGTAGGTGCAACAACATTGAAGTACCTGAATAATGTTGTCACTAACGAGGATCTTTTGATCAAATCTGTTTATCCTGTTGCATCGCTGAACCAAATTGCTCATGTCATCAACCAAGCTTTCTACGACAGTGGCATTTACAATGATGATGA